>VXBA01000527.1:825135-846181 GCA_013399895.1 Serilophus lunatus
TTTTTCCCATCCCTCCTTCCACGGGGCCTCATTACTCCGCAGCCGGCGCAAAGGCAGGTCGCTGCTCTCCGGCTCTTCCCGCAGCACTGGGGAGATCTTATTTATTGGTACCTATTTATTACTATTTCGGAGTGCTCTGAATATTTTTTTTCTAAAAGACTGCTCTAAAGGAAGAGTTCCTTTTTAAATATATGTAATCTCCTTTTTATTTGTTTATTTTTTCAACTTTTTTTTTCCTGCTGCTGCTGCTTTCTGAAAAGCAGAATACATTTTTTTTTTCCTAAAGCACTGACAGTGCACACGTTTTCCTGGCCAAAGTTGCTGAAGTCTCGGTCAGCTCGCCTTCTGCTGTTTTTTTTCTGTGTTCTCCACCAGTCTACTGCGGAAGGGGTTTGCTGGGACTCTCCAGCATTGTCTCTGTGAAGCCGAACTAGAGGTTTGAACCAGCTGCTTCGGGGAAGCAAGGAAGCCAAGAAAAGAAGAGAGAAAGCATTTCCCGCGTTCTTGAAGACTTAATGCTTTTCCCTTGGTCCAGGAGTGACATGATCCTCTGTGTTCAGGGGTAAGATACTTTGCAGTCTTCTTTGAAAAGCTGTGGCTTGATAATTCTAATTAGGAAGGTTCTCTGGGAGAGTTCTTCCGCTCGTGTGAGTTGCCGTGTGTGACTGTAGTGGAACGAGAATGGCTTAGGCTGGCCGAGTGCCGAGTCCTGTGTGTGTCTATGTGTCTGTGCTTTAGGTTCCACGGCCAAAATCACGGGACCGTGGAGTATTCCTGGTTCCTGTGCTTTCTATTGTGAAAAACTGCACGATATTACAAGTCTTCGGGAGAGTAAAAATGAGTAAAAAAGTGGTGTTGTTCAGTAGGGCGTGTTGCAGCACCAGCGGGGGGACACAAACCCGAGACCACAGGTGTTCTCTTAATATCCTCTTGGAAAACAGCTGCTTAGAGGGAAACTAAACTTCCCTGGAGTTTAGATGCTTTTGTCTATTTCTGTGGAGCTATTTATGCTAAATACGTAATTTTATTTTTCTGTTGTTCTGTGTGTAAGTTTAACTGTATGTACACATACACTGCATTCTGCAGAATGAAAGCCAGAGTGGATACATGGATAGTTACACACCTGTGTTCAGCAGGAACAGGGGACGTCTAAGTGCCTTCTCCAGTGTGGGTGCCTGGTACCGGTGCGTGAGCACCTCAGTGTCTCTATGACCAGCTCAGTTCATCACCTGATGAATACCTGGTCTGCAGGCATTTTACACATGCTGCATATTTGGAAATGGTCAGCATTTGTTTTATCCTGAGCCATCGCGTCAGTATTTCCTACCCCTCCTCCTTGTCTGCTTTCAGTGACTGAAGCACGGGGATTTTTCGTGCCATTTTCCCCCAGAATCTGTTCCACAGACAAGGAGAGCTCATTCTTACCAGTAATTTCCTCCTGCTGCTTAAGTGGGTTTGTTTTCACTCTTATTTTCGGTCTGCAGCTGCAGTTCCTATAGCCACAAAGGGCAAGGGGAATTCAGTTTTCAACTTGGGCTTTGGAAAACCCTTATCTGAAGCTTTTCTCCAGGGTCAACATACCAGTGCTACTGATTCCCTTACCACTAAGAACTTGTTATGGAGCCAGATGTGTAGATGGCTGTGTTTTAATGTCTGGTTTTACGACAATTTATTGCTCAGTTTTCATTATCCTCTAGGATTTCAGAGATCCTAGACTCTGTGCTCTCCTTCCTATTCAGACCAAGTTCCCACTGGAATCTTGGGACATGGCTGATGGAAGGGACAGCAGCTCAACACACTTTTTCTTGTACTGTTTGTATTGTGTTACAAAGTTTAGCTTATCAGCACAGTAACTGCAAAGCTAACACTATCTGATTCTCCTGAACTTTCTTGCCTTTCTAAGGCTTTCTGAAACACTACTTGGCAAAGCACAGGGAAGTTAATTTGGTGTTTCTCTCAAGACTCCACCTAGATATGCCAAATTTTACATAGTTGTTTTCCTCCTCCTCACAGCTGTTGTACCAGTGCTTCGTTCAGTCCCGATCCTCCCCATTTCTCCTCTGCCTTCTTTCTTACAAGCAATGGCTATTTGCAAGTCCTTTCTTTGCCCCATTCAAGGGCTGACTTTTTCATGTCAGCAAACCTCTCTTGACATGTCCTTATTCCAGCACCCTTCTTAACCCTCTTGCAAATGTTTTTGCATTAAAAGTTGTAATCTGCCATTACTCACTGACCCCTGCCATTACTCACTGACCCCTCTGCTCTTCCCTTCTTGTGTTTGGAGCTGCTGTTTGGTTTCAGCAGCAGCTCTTCTTTCCTCAGTCTATGTACAAAGTTGTTTAGGACACCAGCACCTCATGGTCTGAGAATTTCTAACTGCCTTCCTCTGTTCCACCGTGCTCCTTTGAGCCACAGCTGCACAAGGAGTTTTTGTAGGAGGAGAGAGGGGCAGAAGACAGGTGTATAGAAGGAAGATAGGGAGTGTGTAAGCACAGCCCTTCTCTGGTGGATCTCCACAGTGACTGTGCGTGGTCTGGGCTCCTTCAGCCTCGGGTGGTGGAAATGTGAGGCAGCAGAGCACGAGTAGAATGGGAAACCTCATCTCAAGCACATGGGATCTGCTTCAGAGAGATCCACGGGGGATCTGTAAAAGAAATCTACTGAGAAATTCACACGCTTGATGTGTCTTTTGGGAGACTGAGCTGTGAACTCCTTGAAAGGAACAGCTTTACTCCCAGTTCATGGCGGACATTTCCCTGCGCAGCTTTTACCTCTCCCTTCCTCCCCAGTCTCTCAGCCAATTCCCGATTTCCTCTCCAAAGTAGGTCTATCAAAAACAAAAGTTCCATGCTATGATCAAAAGAAATGTTCTTTGTGTGTAAAGCCTTTCCCAAAGGGTAGGCCAGAAAATTTTTCCAGGAGAAAATAAATTCACAGATATTTGGCATCTGGATGGCTGTATTTGAGTTCTGTGGAGCGAATGGGCAGCAAATGGCGCAGGAATGCTTTTTCTTAGCATTGTTCAGTCATTTCCAACTCAAGGAACAGTTGGTGTAAGAACAGCCTGAGAGACACTGCTCTGCCAACAGGCCTGGGACACCCTTTTTGCACAGCACCAATAATTAATTAAGTTCAGCACAGGGCAGGATCCAGATTGGAGTCCTCCTTGCTCAAAAAGGTGAGAAATGTAGAATTGGGAATCTCCTTTCCCCAATAAGGCAGGTAGCTAGGCATTTGTGAAGAGCAGGCAGAGCCATCCAAATGTCTTGAAAAATGTAGCCCTCAACACTTACAAAGGTATCTCAGATGGGACTTAAAAGAGAAGCCAGACATTTCCCAGCAGTGATCTCCAGGTATAGAAATATATTCAGATACACAGTTCTGTGAAAGCTGGAAGTGCAGTCCCTGTGACCAGCAGTGCCGGGTGAGGTTAAGGGTCAGCAGTCACTTTTATTTGGCCTGGTTTCCTACCCGTTAATAGAAATTAATAAATGAAGATCAGCACACTAGGTAGGTATCCTGCTTCTGACGTGATTTGACACGTGGAAAAAGGAAGAATGTTCTTTTCTAAATACCAACAGCGGGGTTTTGCCATGTATTGCAAAGGCAAAAAGTCTATCTCTGTAGATTTAAATTTCCTAGTTGTTTTACAAAAACCTTACTCCAAACTTGCATAGTTTGATTAGAAATGCAGAGCTGTGGAACAGATCATGGCTCTCATTCACAAATCAGTGTGAAGGCACTTTCAGGTCTTCTCTAATTACTTTTCTCCCACATCCCTTCTTTCTCTCTGTCCCTCTCTCTGTCTCTCATGGTTGTGACTTGGCAGTTTGAGGAGATGGATCAGGTGCAGATCAGTTTACAAGACACTTACACACGTACCTGAAGTGACCCTGTTCACACAGAGCACAAGAAAGGAGGAAGATAGGAAGGGAAGTGCTTATGAGAGTCTCCTTCTGTTTCTCTCTTCAGTGAAGGGGGGACGTGGCTGTTGCCTGTGCAATCACCACCAGTTCCAGTGGTGCTGTGACAGTTTCGTGCTGATGATGGAGTATTTCTCTGGGAACTCAGCCACCTTTTATGTTAAGTGTCTGAAAGAACATTCTCAAGCGTGTGAGGGATGCATGGGGAGGATGTAACACAGGATCAGCAATACAAAGCACAGAGAGACAAAGAGCTTACACAAAGAGACAGAAATTAATTTTTGCTCAGGAGCTTCCCTGAGAATGAAGACTTTCTTGGCCTCTGATATCCACCCTCCCTCTGGAGCTCTGCCTTCCTTTAGGAATCTCCATGCTGCAGAGAAGCACCCATGGCTCGTGAGAGCTACAGGCTCTGTGAAACTGTGCTTGGATGATGAATGGCTACACTAATGCCCTCTTTAGGCCAGAGAGGATTCGTGTTCCTTGCAGAAACTCATCCTGCTCTAATCCTGCAGGGATTAGCCACACTGGGATCTTCATTGTGCCGTGGATCGGTGTAGTGTACAGCCTTGGCTAAGACCGGAATTCCCATCATTCTACTACTCAATTGGCTCAGTCTTAACAGATTCATTTAAGATCAGGTCACCCTTGGGCAGAAAGTGGGTAGGATAAAACCCAAGCTACTCCCAATTCTGTTTCTAATTACATTGCAGTAAATGACTAACAAACCCACTGGCAGAAACAGAAATACTTCAACATTGTAATCATGTAAATGAAACTGTAATGCTGCTATATACCTTCTTGCCTCTGAAACTACATATTAAAAGGCAACATCTAAAAGTACCAGATTCAGATCAACCTAAAAGGCAAGACAGACCACCTTTTACAAGGCCAGAGGCCAACTTGCTCTCCTTTTTTCTCAGGGCTCATCTTTAGGTATGTAATTTCCCCCCTTCCTTGCCTTTTTCTGTTTGAAACATAATCGTGCTGAGGATCTGTTTATAAAACATAACATGTAGTAGTACAATGTCACATGCACTGAGCAGATACCACAACTAATTTCAAGGCAAGGAGAAATAGCAGAGTGTGCCCTTCATTTCAGACCTCATCCTTTGCTGGCGGAGGAGAAGATCAGGAGACTGTCACTCAGGGGCATTGAGGAGTTGTCAGAGCCCATCATGCAGCCTCTCCCAGTTATGGCCTTCCAGGAGGAGTCTGCACCTGCCTTTGCAGCTCCCGTTCCAGACAACAACCCACCTCAGACACGGGACCCTGAAGAAGACCTTCTCTGCATTGCAAAAACCTTCTCCTATCTGCGAGAATCTGGTAAGACTCAACTTCCAAAGTCACAAGGTCAGAAGGCTGAAGGGAGCCAACTCTGCAATTCAGGGGGCTCCAAGAAGAATCTCCTAATCCAACTTCAGATTAGGAACCTGGTTCTGTCACAGCCATGGCTGATTCTTGTGCATGCAGCAAGTGTATTTGCAGGCTCTACAGACTCGTGTAATGAACTAACTTATTTCTAATGTAAGCAAAAACCTTATCTTTTATAACTGAACTGGGGAAAGAATTGCAAAGAATTGCTTTTTCTCTGTAAACTGCAGCACCTGAAGAAGCAGCTAATCCAATCCCATGCCCCATGGGGTGCAGCACTAATAGGCATAAGGCAGGAAACCCTTAGAACTTGAATTGGTCTTAATTTCTGAAGGTCTTGCCAACTCTGGCCCTGGTTTCTTCTCAGGCCCTGAACTCAAGAGGCTTCAAGGCTTCCCTAACAAATTCTTTCTCGGGTGCTTTTCCAGGTTGGTACTGGGGTTCAATCACCGCCAGTGAGGCCAAGCAGCATCTCCAAAAGATGCCTGAGGGCACCTTCCTGGTACGGGACAGCACCCACCCCAGCTACCTGTTCACACTCTCCGTCAAGACAAATCGAGGTCCCACCAACGTGCGCATCGAATACACTGACAGCAAGTTCCGGCTGGACTCCAACTACTTGTCCAAACCTCGCATCCTGGCCTTCCCAGACGTGGTCAGTCTCATCCAGCATTATGTCATGTCCTGCACAACGGAAAGCAAGAGCGAGGCCCCTTACCCGCCTCCGTCTCCTCTACCTCCCATGCAGAAAGAGCTGGCAGCAGCTGCAGTACACTTGAAGCTCATCCGGCCGCTCAGCCGCAAGGACAACATCCCCAGCCTGCAGCACCTGTGCCGGCTGCGGATTAACAAGTGCACGGCTGACGTGGACCGGCTCCCTCTGCCCCGGCGGATGGGGGACTATCTGAAGCAATACCCTTTCCAGCTCTGAAGTGTGGCCGCTCCAACTCAGGCATGAACGACAGAGACGGAAACACGAGAATGTTGTGTCTCCGTCCTGCTAAAGTGTGGTGCCAGGTGGGCACGGTGAAGACCTGATTATCAGCAGAGACTGCATCCGTCTCCCCTCTCCCCTTCTCTCCATATCCATTCCAGCCAGGGAGGAGTTGGTTGTTTTGGTGAACAACGGGACACAAGCTGAGCTCTGAACCTCGGGCCACGCCAGCAGCGGCTGTGGAAAGCACTGCGGGCAGGGGCACACTACTTGAATTTCAGAGTTGCTGTGACACCGGACACATTAACATTGTTATTTTCGCTATTTATTACCATGGCAGTTTCTCTCCTCATGGTATTTTAAAAGCACCTTTTACTTTATTGTTTTTTTGTTTCTTTTGTGGAATTAGAGATAGCATAAAGGCTCCCTGCCAAGCGGCAGCCAAAGTTCTGTGGGAATTTGGATTTGGATTCACATCCAAACAGCACCTGTTTTTAGCCTGTCCCTGTAATAGGCTACAGGAGTCCACATCCAAGCTCTCCCAGACTTCTGGGGTATGTGGAACTCAGATGACTATCTAGACCCATCTCTATATTTTTCATCCTTAGCTACAGAGGGTATTGTAACCTCAGAGCACACTGGGAGCTATCAGAAGTGTCTGCTGCATCACACATTGTGGACAGGAGACTTCTTCAAGGAAGTCCTTCTTCCTTGAGAGTCTAAGCAGAGATGCTGAGTGTTGAGCTTGAGCCAGGGTACACTCATCCCATTGTTTTTCCATCTTCTCCATCTCCAAAGGAAGTTTGTGACAAAACATTGAGAAACAAGTAATCAGAAAACCAGCTTTCTCAGAAAACCAGCTTTCTCATATGCAGGCAGGAGGACTTTGTTTCAGAGCATCCTGGGTTTGGCTTGTTTTGAAAGTGCAGTTGCCTGACATTGCCCTTGCCTTGAGACACAGGGCAAGACCAGGGTGTCCTTGAGCAGGGGCTCAGAGGCAGCTCTGCTGAGCTGCAGCAGTGACACGCACAGCTTCAGGATATTTATTTATTTATTTGTGATGGTAACACATTAGAAGCACCTCAGCAGAAAGAGCTGCCCCTCCTCTCTCCTGTCAGTGCTCTGCTGCTGCCAGCGTTAGTCACAAGCCACGCGGCTTCCATCAGATCTAGGCTGTAGCACACACTGGAAACTACAATGCAGTGTTTCTGTTTGCCAAGGTCCAGACCTCTCCTCCCCCCTGCTCTGACTTGCATGTTTGTTACCCTTAATGTGGCTTTTGGCTCTGTGTTTACTTCTTGGACCTCATCCCTTTCACCCCCTGCTGCTGAAGCACAATGGCTCTTTCCCTTGCTCTTTTGCACACAGGAGGGACAAAAAGCAGATGGGATCTGCCCAAAACCAGCAGAGGGAAGTTGCCCCTGCTCATTTGCTGAATCCCATCACCTTCCCAGCCTGCAGGAGCCATTCTGTGCCATCAAGTGAGAGTAGGGAAGGGAACAAGACAGGTCTAGAGAAATTATCTTTTGGCATATTTTTTGTTGATCAAGCATGAACCAACTAAGGATTTCTTGTTCATGCCTCCCTGGGACTGTCTCTCTAAGGGTCTGTAAATAATCCCAGCTAAACCTGAGGATGGGGAGAGAAGGTGGAAAAGGATGGGATGGTGATCCAGGAGAAAAGCTCCAAAAACAGGTGCTGTTTCTTCCACCGTATCTTAAAGCTGCCCAAAGGGACAAGATGGCCTGATGTGCTTAGTCAGTGTCCTTTTTTTTTCCTCTCCACATTTATACAAGTTTGTGCTCTTGCAAGCTTTTTTTTTTGATACTTTGATGATTGACAGTGTGCATGTGTGATGTCAGGTTTGCTTTTTGGTATATCCTCCTTCCTTGCCCCATATGGCAGCAACCAAGGGAAGGTACTGAACGAGAATGAAAATTTAGAAGGCAAAACAATAAGGAAAACATTTTTAAAATAATATAAACCACTGAAAAGGCTTCCTTTTATCCAAACACCTCTATCTGCCTGAGGACACTGGGAACAAGGAAACCACAGCTCTTCAAGGAGCAGCAGTGATCTCAGGAAGCCCACACAGCTCAGCCACAGGCTTGGTAACTACAGCTTGGGAAAAATCAGTTGGAGAAGTGTAGAGCAGGAAAGGGCAGGTTGTTCAGCTCTCCAAAACTTGCCTCCTCCTTGATCTTTTCTCTGTTGTGAAGGATAAGGAGGCCAAACTGTGGGTTTGACCTCACTGCCCCAAGAGAGCCCAAGAGCTGCTGGCTGACCCCTGAGGCAGAGGCTAAGCTGAAGACTGTGAGCTCCAGGCAGGGACCAGCTCTGTTATGTGTTTGTTCTGCATCCAGCACAGTAGGGATCTCTGGGTACTACTGCAATACAATGAATAAACAATACAGTTACTCCAAAGACTCAGTTTCTTCTATCTTGAGACAGTTTGTTAAAAATCATTTGGCTGCATTTTAAATAAATGTTTTAAATATACTTTAAGGCCACTCAATGTAAAAGTCTTTAGTAAAATCCAAATGACTGAATTAATTTCCTATTCAGAGAAATCTTCCCCAAGAACACCAGGCAAGCTCTGGACCATTTTTTCAAAATAAGACACAAAAACTTCAACAAAAAAAAAGGGCCCTTCACGTACTGGGAGAGTTAAGACCAAAACCCTCGTGAGTATGGGCCTGGTTTCTACGTTTCTACTGCACACAGATGAGCAGTGGCAGATCACAAGATAATAAGGACCAAAGGAACATTTTTTAATGATGTGGAAAAACACAGGAATTATTTTTGTATTGCTCCTGTGTGCCACAGAAAACGATTACGATCAAGGGGAAAGGAGATGGAACACAACTGGAAATTTGGCTACTTGTTTACATCAGGCTTCAAGTAGGCCCCAAAGAAAAGTTCTCATGGCCAGTGTTGAAAGAGAGGTCCATAAAAGGCAGACAGTGCTGGGAATGGGAGACCCACTGCATCAGGTTTTACCCATGTTCTGCTGGGCCACAGTCTCCCTGTATCTGGAATCTGCACCCTTTCCCCTTCTCAACACCTCATATACCAGACAGCAGGTGGGGAAACCAGTGGGGGGGTGGATCTGCCCTATGATCTCAGAGAAGACAGAGGCCATCCCATCTGTCCTGCCTCTGAAAATGCAGGGAATACACTGAGGCAGCATCAGTACTGGGATGTGACTCCACTGTGGCCCCTTCACGCTCCTCTCCCAGGAGAGATGCTCTAGCCATGGTCCCTCCATCCTGCCCAAAGCAAGCACACTTTGCTCCCAAACACTGGGAAATGGAAAACAGGCTTGGGAAAAAAAAAAAAAAGGTGAACTAGTTCCTCTCCACCCTTCTCCCTTTCTGAATCCATTGGTTTCAAAGTCCAAAATACTACCTTAAAGTATTCCTGAAGCATGTGCTGTCTTTCTTATGCCAGCCGTGGCATTCTCTAGCAAACATTGTTTTCGCAACCTCATCAACATGAGACCATGGGTAGATTTCCATTGCACACTGACCAGAAAATGTTGGCAGTGGCATAATCTGTTCCAGATCAAGTTGTTAAAAACAATCACATCCCTCTTGGTTTTATGGGAATGTAGGAAGAGAGCTAGACAGGGTAGAAGCAAAACACAACTGAAGTGGAAACAAGAAAACAAAATGAAGTAAAAGCTGCATCCATGTTAAAAGGGAGCTTTGCAAGCCCTGCAAAAATACTGAAAAATGCAGCATTTCTGACACATTATCAAATAATTTCTTAATTTCTTAGCTGGGCTAAATTCTTCCCCTGGCTACATATATGAAACCCAGCTGTTCCCTTTCCACAGATGGAAGGTGGAAATGACTGGCATGAGCCAAGGCAGTACAAAACTGCAATCACACATAGTTTTACTGCATTGGCTGTTACCTTAACAACTCCCACTTCTGAACCTTCAGCACATTTTGTTAAAGAAAACATATTCATGTTCTGAAAACTCCTGTGCCAAACCTCCATGCAGACTGCACTGATTTTTACAATCAAGATCTACATCTCTGGAATCAGCACTCGTGGAAATGCAGGCTGATCTTTATCATCACCAAAGTACAGCTGCAACACCTCTCCCAGTGACACCTGTATCAGTTTGCTGAGCCAATGAACAATTTGGATTCTCTCTTGCTTTATAGTTTCTGTCTACAGATAGCAACATGGATGTGGAGCACTAACAGAGTCTGAAAAACATACTGATAGAATTGGGAATAGAAATCCCAGTCCATGACTGAAACCATACTACCACGGCTTACTGCCACAGCAGAAATCCCCTGCAGATTGTCAGGCACACATGGTATCGTTTTCTGTCTTAAATAATCAGCTTTCTGCAAGAGCAACACATGCAAAGGTAAAACAACCCATTTATGTGCACGTGTCCCTGTCCTCTCTGACTTACTGAAATCTTACTTCTTTCCCCAGATCCTCACAAGTGCACAATTTCCCTCAGCCCAAGCCAGGGGAATCAGCACCAAATGAAGTGAATCAGCAGATTGTATTTAATTCTCTTATGACAGACGTGGGCAGGTTTTTCCAGTTATAGACCTATTATATGCCATTTCTAGTCCAAATTCCATTGTCAGTCTTACCTATCTATGAAGTTAAGAGAATTAAAACCAAAGTTAACCAAATAGTGTATGTGTAGCTTTTCTGCTCTGCCAAACATGTCCTCATGTTCAAATCTGTTGAAGGCCAAGTATCACAGTCCTCTCCTGTCTCTCCCTAATGACTGCTGAGAAACTTGCACTCTGTATGGAAATGCATTATCTTCTTCTCCAGCCCTAAAATTATCAGTAGTCCAAAGGTCTGGAGTGGGGGGTAAAGCAATATCCAATGAAGATGTGCCAGAGCAACTTTGGATGCCAAGTGACATCCTCCAACTCCCTTGGCACAACAGCATTGGCACAACACTCATGTCACACTAACAGCAACTCCCACCTGTCATTCACACGGAAAATGAGAGAAAACCCCACCAGACTAGGCAGCTTCTTAGTCAGAGATAACAATAATATATTATTTAAGGAGATCTGCCCTGTCCTTGGGCAGAAACGTTCATTACACCGTTGTATAGTGTGTTGGTAACACGTTCAGACCCAGACTAATTTCTTTTGAGATGTGTTTATTCTCTGCTCACATCCAGGCCTACCCATGTATTTTTTATAATCACAGGTGCCAGTGTCAGGGAACAGGAACACGTGGAGACACGGCTTTATCTGCAGGCTAATCCTGCCTTGTGTGAACCCCGCTTTGATCTTCCACTGACACTTCCTGGGAAACACAACCATCATGTGGCTCCTGCTACTCACCACACAAACAAGTAAGGCAGGGAACAGGAATAATGCTATAACATCCGTCAGACATCCATCATCACCTCTGCTACATACAAAAAACAAGTTTAAGGGAAAATGGCAAAGTGGCCCTAGCAATAAAACTAGTCTCTCAGTATTCACATCACATAGATTAAGGAGCATACACAAACATGCTTTTCCAAACTTAGTAAGAACCAGTCATTTTTTCTACTTGAAAAAATACTATATTGTTCAGAGGAAAAGGCTACTGGTAGGTACGATGTACACAAGATAGAAGAAAAATAATTGTAAGGGTTTCACTGTTAGTCTGGGCATTAAACTCAAAAACTCCCCATCAAAAGTAAGAAAAATACAATTTGGGCTTTACATATTAACAATCTTAGCATAATAATTCAGAGGGCTTTTAGATTGGGAAAGGGAAGGGAATACAACAAAGCTTCAGAACTCAAGCTAATTTTCATTAAAGATGATACTCAACGAAAAAGGAAATTTATGGCAGGTCACGGCTGGAGACACGCTGTTGGCCCATAGGTCAGCTCCACATAACAGCTGGCTTTGCTCCCTTGCAAAATCATCATTTGGTTAATTTAAATATAGAAAAGAGCATACCCCAGAGGAAGCAGCCTGCCCCAGCAGAGTAAAGTGTTCAGTCAGAACTGCTCCAGCCTGACATACCAACCTAGATTTGCAGAGAAGTGTTTCCTCTGATGAGCAAGAACTAACCTCACCCTTTTGTTTCTCTTCCTCAGAGCTCATGACAAGGGTTTTCCCCTTAGGAAAGTAATGCCATTGCTTCTTAAATGCACTTTGCAGCAGCTCAGATTTGAGTTGCAAAAAAGAATATAATGTCAGTTTTTGTCAAAATAGCTGTTTTAAGAGAGCACTCCATTGCGGCAGGAAAAGCGTTTACTTCAATGTCCCCCCATGGAACTACAGTGACAATAAAGGTTTGAAATAACACTGGCTACTGCAGCATTAGATTTTCCAGACAGATCATCAGACAACTTAGTATTTCTCAGAAACCTGATATAAATATGCCAGTTGGAGGGACAAAGCAAGAGCTGGTCAATCAAAACTAAGTGGCAGAGCTCAGCCAGGACTTGATTCCTTGGACTCTGGCCTGGCAGGCTGCATAACTCCATCATGTGATTGCCTTGATCCAGAATATATGCTGCAATTTTTCCAACTGTGGCTCTTGGAGAAGTGCTGCCCTTTCTGAAACAGCCCTGTCAAGGAAACCTGTAAAACACAAGGGGCTATATCCAGGTTCCTTTCCAACTGAGTGCGATGAGTATTCATTTACTTCAGGGTTGAATTTGGTCCACTTAATATTCCTAGTTTTACAGAGAAGGATTTTATCCCTGGTGAAATTCTGACATGGATTTTTCTCTAAAGGAAGCTGTAACACGGAAGCACAGCAATCTAACACAGGAAAACCCTTCCCTCACACACTGCCCCCAGCAAGCACAACCCTCACCTGGACATTTCTTTCTTAAAAGCAGAAGGAAATCTCATGGTGCAAGGCACAGTTAAGTTCTGGCTTTCTTGAATTCACCTACCAATATGCCAGTCAGAGCATGTGCAATGTCACTTTGGGATGTAAACAATAGTCAGTGGAAAACTGAGCAGCCAAGCCTGGATTGATCTCAGCAAACTCATTTCACCTTGGCTAAAACAGACCTTTCAACAATGACAACTCCCAAAAAGATCTGGGTTCTATTTGAGACAAAAAGACAGCAAGACCCACTGCTCAGCTCCTGGGATGCCTGTCCCTGCCAGCTGCCCCTCACTGCCTGTTCTTTGTGTGCTCACTCAGTGAAAAGCAGCAGAGATGTAATAGCTGATCAGAAACTGCAGTCTTTAATGTCAGGGCTGTCTCCCCCTTAGAAGAGCAGTATGGTTTGAAATCTAGCTTACAGAAGGCAGGGCTGTGTTTATACTTGTCAGAAGTTACCCAATTTGGCAACAATTCTTCCCATCATGCAAATGCCATCGCAGTTGCTGCCAAATGCTGCAGAGGCAGAGTTCAAAACACTACCTCCAAGCCTGGAAATGTGTCGAAAAAACATGTTGCCCAGTGCACATGCTATGTGTTTGCACTTGTCTGAAAGTGCTATGCACTAATAAAAGGTGCTGTTATGATAAAAACATAAATCTAAAAGAGCCTAAAACATGACCTAATATTATTTCCAGGGAATTCTTTTTGAAAATATCTCTTTCTAAGCCCTTTGTTTTGGAATTCTCCTTACATTCTTTTAAGACTCTTTGTAATTCACCCCACTTGGATTCCCTTCCTTCCCTCCAGTCCTGTGCTATGAAAACCATCTTGTCTGAGAGGCACTGGGCAACATTTCAGAATTAACAAGTAAAAAACAGCCCTGCGAGGCTGGAGGTGGATCAGTGGGGCTGAACCATCCAAGTATGGGCTGAGGTGGAGACTTCATAGTACTCTTGTTTCCAAGAATACAGGAGATTGAAAACTTCCCTGTGCATGCAAAACCTTTTCTTGCTGATCAAATGGTTAGTATGACCTGCCAGGCAGCTGAATCAAGGCTACTCACAAACAGCAGTTTCAAGCAAAAGTGTGCAAATGCTGTGATATCCTTTGTACCTCAAGATAGTAAAAACCAGTTGGGAGGAAGAGTTTGTTGCTGCAGAAGGTATTTATTCTGTTACACAAGGAATAGCTGCACTCTCCACTCCCAGTGCAGACCCTTTGGATGGCACAAACTGAACTGGTATGCTGCTCCTACGCTCCTCATTACTCCTTCAGTCATCTCTCTTCATCCCCACCAGTTTCCATCTGACATAGTCAGGCATCCCCAGGCTGCACATAACCTTCTAGCTCAGCTCAGGGTTAAGGGAAGAATTTCCCTGTGCCTTGCCAACCCTGGTGTCAGGCAGGGACGAGCCCGATCCGCACATTCCCGAGTATGTGGGTCCCTCCTGTCCGGAAGTGCCACACGAAGGAGGCACCTCAAGGCTATTAGTTGTTACAGCACTTAGCTCTCTCCTGCCTGGCTGTAGAACAGTCTGTCTTGCCTGAAAGATGAAACTTCACTATGCAAGCCAGAACGAATCAAGCACACAGCTAAAAACAAAATAACTTGTGCTAGTGACAGGTGACAGCATGACACGGTCTTGTGCAGTAAGTGAAGATGCCATACCCTGTTTCCTAATATAGAAGTGCATTGGCAGATTTTGACAGAAAACATGCACTGATCATCATGTTGGTGTTACAAAGCAGGGACAGTCCAGCCCAGCTACTGAAGTGGAAATACTTCACCCAGTCTTGGATGGGAAGAGAGGTGGGTTTAGAAAAGTCCATTCTATAACATAACCAGACAACTCCTGCCATATGTTATCAATCCAGACCTACTTGACTAATAAACAATAAAAATAATATACTATCCTGTTTATGCAGGAGGCAACAAGCAGGATTTTGCATCTTAATTTTGCAGTTTATTTTGTATTTGGCTTTTGGCCTATTTTTACTCAAATAATCACCTCCTTTGTCTCAGTTCTTCTTAAAGGAAATTAGCTGATAGAAGAGCCATACTCCTGTCAACAAGCTGCTTAAACCAAGGACAAAATCTTTGTTCTGTGAGCCAGAACAATTATTCTCTTTTTATGCTTGGGTTAAGGGAAATAGGAAACTGTTAAATAGTTTGTTTTTAATTATCTCTTCCTATATCCCCAGCAGCAGCAGCAGCCAGTATCCTTCTTCAGCCCATTACTTAGGAGGAGTTAAAACCCCAAAGGCTTACAGGAAATGCTATATATCCTAAAGTGATCCCTATAACTAGCATCATCAATTCTTACTGCAGCAGAAACAGAAAGCTCTCAAAAGTCTCAGTTATTGACAAAACAAATGACATAATGGAAAAGGAAACATGTTAGGGACAGTGGTGATTCCAGGCAGGCAGCTATCTCATGAGGCAGCCCAACAAACACTGGATAGCATAGCTACCTGAGGTCAGACTCATCATCAAGTTTACTCTGACCAGCTACAGAGGCATTCCCAGTGCCTGGCTGTTACAGTGTATTTGCTTTTTAACATGGGCACTTCACACGATGATATCAGAGGAAACCAAAGTATAAAGGAGTTATTATTCTACCCTTTCCCTCAAGCCTTCCTAAGGCTGATATAATCTGTGCAGCAGTGCTGGTTTGGAGGCAGTTGATTAAAGCCTGCAAAAGGAAGCACTTCAAATTATGTCAGGGAACATGGATTTTTCATGTCTCTTTTGCCTTGTAGAGATGGCTTTTTGATGCAAAGGGAGATAAGTCAAATGAGGTTTATATGTTATGCTGTCAATCGAAGGAAAAGGGGAAAACCCCAGGCCCTTTGGCCTCTCTGCCAATAGGCATTCCTGCAAGTTGGAATCATTGCCATAGAAAGAGCCCAGCTCATTACTGTGGAAGACCCCTCCCAAAACCCTACCTGTGCAAAGGTACCAGCATGCAAAGACTGTTCACCCAGACTCTCCTCAGCTTCATCTCCCAGCCCTGTTTTTAAACCTTAGGATCAGTACATATGCCAAGATGACTCCATTAAAAATCAACATGCATGGAGTTCTGCTCCATAGACACAAAGCTCTCAACTTGTCCCCTATATCCTTAAAGAACCATGGCTGGGATACTTTCCAACAGCAACAAGTCAAAAGGATGGTGGTACAAAGATACAAACAATGTATAGCATTGATACAATGTATAGCAAGGATACAAGCATAAATAGTAAATAGTTAAATCAATAGAACTGTTAAATGGCAGAGACATTGACAATCTGCACTGCAAAGTCTCTGTTTTTTTTTTTAATTTGGTTGTTTAAATCCATGAACCTCAGCAACATTTTATTGTTCTTTTTTTCTCCTCCTTTCCCACTTGAACTCTGTGCACATTTGGGGAACATAGGGAAAACTGCCAAATAAAGGAAGTTTCCTCTTTGGTTCCTCTCTTTGTTTTGTAGAGAGATGTTAGGCCTTTATGTGTCCCCTGCATGACCTTCAGTGGAGAGGTAGAAAGGAAAAGGCTGAGGACACAAGGACTCAATGTACATCTACATGGTACTTGGCAGAAGTGTCTGAATGGGTGGAGTTTTCAAGTCATTCTTCCTTTCTGCTCCCTGTACTGGTGATCTGCTCCCACGTCAACAGAAAATACCTGAGTGATACAGAATTATCAGTGGTAACCAGCCTGACCTTGAGACACACAAAGGCAGCCAGAAGATTCAGCAGCTGAGGACAAACTGGGATATTAAAGGTACTTCAAATCCTACCCAGTTACCAAGTAACAATTTAACCTCTGTTTTCAAAAGACAGTTCTCCCTGTAGAAAGTGGGTCATTTCTTCTAAAACAGACCAACCGTAGCTGTGTTCACTCAAACCAGTTCTTTTTCCTATACCAGGCAGTTCCTTGTGCTATCTGAGGCTCAATGTACTCCTGTGCACCTTACTGAAAATCCTTTGAACAACCCAACAAGACAGGATATGTTCAAGTCATCCCTTTATCCCCAGGGATGACAAAGGACTA
The DNA here is from genome assembly GCA_013399895.1 of Serilophus lunatus. Lineage (NCBI taxonomy): Eukaryota > Metazoa > Chordata > Aves > Passeriformes > Eurylaimidae > Serilophus > Serilophus lunatus. The sequence continues at coordinate 842,244 of VXBA01000527.1, forward strand.
CACGAACTCTTCACATTTGGTTGGTGGATTTACACGTGGTGGTGCAGAGACAAGGCTGCCCATGGGGTGGCCTGGGGAGAACCCCCCGGTGAGGGGCATGGGACCAAACTGAACTCAAGCCTCCCAGAATGGCTCCTCTGACCTAAAACCTCCATTCAAATCCTCATGCACAGCCCCAGGACACTTGCCTGGCTGGCACCCGCTGACACGGGAATGCCCTTTACGGAGAGTGGGCAAAATGCCCGTCACCAAAACAAACGGGCTCTACCCAGGCCTGAAGAGCCTCACACAGGGCAAAACTCTCCTCAAAACGACCTCCACAGCAATTCTGGAGAAATGCTCACGGCCAGCACGCAAAGGGGTTGGTTCTCCGCGCTGCCGCCTCCGCTGAGGTCAGACCCACACCAGCAACCTCAACAGAAAGTCAGGCCCAAAGTTATCCCGTACAAAGGTGAGCTTTGCAATGCTGTCTCAATCTGAGCAAGAGCAATTTGTAAGTGGCCCAACCTCCCTTCTTCTCCACACTGCCAGGAGAGAGACAAGTGCATTGGAGTGGTAGGACACTAAAGGAAAGCACAAATGCCTTCTCTTGTTCATAGCTCAACCCCACATTTCTGATCCAGGCTTTGTAAGCTCGGGCTCCTCACCATATCAGGTCTTCCCTTGGTCCTTTCCCTCTCAAATTGCAAACACTCTGGCTTGACCTCTCATCTGACAGCCCCCACCCTGTGCTTTATTGCTCTTGCACAAACCCCAGCACTGTGCTCATGGCTGGGCTGAAGGCACAGCCACTTCCCCACCATGGAGAGCAGATCCCTGCAGATGGATCACTGCTGCTCTCTGGAAACTCACCCTGATGGAGCAGGAGTAGTGCAGCATTAGAGCACCTGAACAGGTCTGACTCCTCACTAATGAGCTTTTCATGGAAAGTTGAATTCTGTTCCTAATTACATCTAGCTACACCCTTCCCCTGACAAACACCTATACCACTCTATGCTTACTTGACAGAGATGGTTAAGAGGATTTCCTTGGAAAGAAACCAGCTACAAAACAGCAATTCCTCCTGCTGTCTTCACGTACTGTATCTGATTAGTTTCATTTCCCTGTGCTGTTAAATGCCAAGTCCTTTTGTTATGAGAACTAAACTTTTTATGTATATAAATATATATGTGTGTATCTATATAAGTAATATCTTAATTTTTTTTTTGAGTCTCCAAAGCAGACCAAAGGAGCTTGGAAAAATAATTTTTAATTGTACTCAACCTCCCCTGCTTGAAAAAGTACTTTCTGCCTCTTCCATATGGCACATTATTATTTTGTAACATATGAAGAATCCTTCAGACATGATTTTCCTCCCATACTGTGGAAAACATGGTGCAGCTCCCAGCTAAGTCACCCAAGTGTGTGGGAAAGGACAGTCACACCCACTCTGTGTGGCAGTGGCTGCAGACAGGCTTTGATGTGGGAATGGAGGAGCCAGAGGGAGAAAATGTCATTCCTGGGCTGGGAAAAAAAAAAAAAAGCAGAGTCCTTTCTGACTTTTTATTAGCTAACAAGCAGAGTTACATTTGCTGCTGATTGAGTGGGATCCATCCATAGATCAAGCATGACATCAGTAGCAGTACACCTCTTTCTTCTACTTAAACTTCGTGCAGGCAGGAAAACTTCTTAGTGCCAATGGCTCCTGCAGTCTGACGTGGTGCAGAACAGGAGGGGAATCAATCCCAAGTGGATAACTCCTCTGGGCAATAGTTCCCCAATGCTGAGAGCCTGGGAGAACCTGCAGGAGTGTGGCATAACCCTGTACCTCAGAGTACCCCAAGTCCCCCATGTTCTGATCTCAGATTCAGACACAAGATAATTGGGTTAAGAACTGGCTGGACAGTCGGGTCCAGAGAGTGATGGTGAACGGTGCTGCATCCAGCTGGCAGCCAGTCACCAGTGGTGTCCCTCAGGGGTCTGTGCTGGGACCAGTGTTTTTCAATATATTTATTGATGACATGGATGTGGGTATTGAGTCCTTCATCAGTAAATTTGTGGACGACACTAAGCTGGGAGCTTGTGTCGATCTATTGGAAGGAAGGAGGGCTCTCTAGGGGGACCTGGATCGGTTGGAGAGCTGGGCAGTATCCAATAGGATGAAATTCAATAAGTCTAAGTGCCGAGTCCTGCATTTTGGCCACAAAAACTCCCTGCAACGTTATAAGCTGGGGACAGGGTGGCTGGACAGTGCCCAGGTGGAAAGGGACCTGGGGGTACTGGTCGACAGCCTACTCAACATGAGCCAGCAATGTGCCCTGGTGGCCAAGAAGGCCAACGGCATCCTGGCCTGCATTAGGAATGGTGTGACCAGCAGGAGCAGGGAGGTTATTCTGCCTCTGTACTCGGCACTGGTGAGGCTGCACCTTGAGTACTGTGTCCAGTTCTGGGCCCCTCAGTTTAGGAAGGACGTGGAGATGATTGAGCACGTCCAGAGGAGAGCAATGAGGCTGGTGGGGGGCTTGGAGTACAAGCCCTATGAGGAACGATTGAGGGAGTTAGAGTTGTTTAGCCTGGAGAAAAGGAGACTCAGAGGTGATCTTATCACTCTCTACAACTTCCTGAAAGGAGGTTGTAGTCAGGTGGGGGTTGGTCTCTTCCACCGGGCAGCAACTGACAGAACGAGAGGACACAGTCTCAAGCTGTGCCAAGGAAGGTATAGATTAGACATTAGAAAGAAGTTTTACACAGAAAGAATAATAAAATATTGGCATAGTCTGCCCGGGAAGGTGGTGGAGTCACCATCCCTGGATGTGTTAAAAAAAGGCTGGATGTGGCACTTGGTGACACAGTCTAGTCTAGTCTAGTCGAGGTGTTAGAGCAAGGGTTGGACTCGATGACCTTGGAGGTCTCTTCCAACCCAGTAATTCTGTGATTCTGTAATTAAATCATTTCAGTGAGTTACATAAAATCGACCTCTTGGAAGACACTGAGTACATAGAGAGCACAAGCACTGTAAATCTATGCAGTGCCTTAGTGCATTCTGACTTCCTGATAAAGGGTCTGCTCCTGAGCACAGGGCAGATGGAGCAGCAGGCTCCAAAGACTTGCAGCACCAGGACTGTTCTAATGCAAAGCAGTTGCCAGAATTTTCCTACACAGCAGTTTTAGTCTGGCAGAACCAAGGTAGGAGCACCTTCCCCTGCTTGCTCCCACAGGACATCGCTCTGCAGTCAAAGCAAGCTGAAAGGGAAGAAACTTCCAGATCTTTCTACTGCTGTCTTATTTCCACAATGTGGCATAGGCAGACTTTTCACTTAACATTAACTCCCTTAGGCCTCTAGTATAAGGACTGAGGTGGAATTTCCCTTTCTTCCCTGGCTGCCCCCAAACACAAGGCAACGGGTACTTGGTCCAAATAAAAGAAGATAGAAGAGATTCTGTAAATAGCAGGTCATCTGTGGGATGACAATGATCCAAGATCTGTCTTGGCCCTATCACCAGCCCAGTCAAGCTCAGAAGTACAAGTCAAGAAAGGACCAAATTGCAGCTATGAATTTTGTGATTCAAGTTTGTCCCTTTAAAAGTAGAGAGTGCCAGTGCAAGTAAAATAGTGCAAGGTGAAGGAAAACATCATAGAAATGGGTATATGATGTAGAATTACAAATCTGTAGTGTAAGGAGATAGCAGACAAGTTAGCTACTGAGCTTTTGGATCTCCAGAGATGAGAGGGATGGTGACAGTACCCACAGGGTGCCCTGGAGCACAGAGAAACACCACAGAAGGACAGCCCAGTGCCTTTATCATGGAGGGTGCTGCAGGAAGCATTAATACCTTACTGATGTGATTGAAGCCGTGTGGAGCACTGTCACTCCCCTCCTTTCTCTGTCAGGCTGCAGAAAGAAAACTAAAGGAGCTCTTAAAGCCATCCAGGCTCAGTCAGCCCTCCCCCCCCCCCG
>VXBA01000527.1:846199-922150 GCA_013399895.1 Serilophus lunatus
CCGACTGTCAGGTTTCTGTGGAAAGCCCATTGCTCCCTGGGGTCATTTTCATTGCACTTCAGCTCTTCCAGGAACTGAGCCATGCTGACACAGTCCCTCCTCTGCCACAACCCAATCAGCACACTGAGGGAGGGATTTCTAAGGAAGCTAATTGAACATGCTTTATTACAAAGAAAAAAGATCAAAAAAAAAACCCAATACCCACTGCTTTGCTCTGCAAACAAATCCTATGAAACACAGAAAACCCAGACAGTAAGATGGGTCTGCTGGAAATACTGTTTTGGGAAGCTCACAAAGCTGATGACCAGCTTTCCCTGGAGTTCGGAAGGGACACAAGACCCACACCTGCCCTGCACCTTGTCAAAGCTAGGGAGTCTCAGTTTGGGGAACAATGTCCAGAAAAGAGGGAAGATGGCAGTTTTACAGACACTTTTCAGTGTGAGCTGCAGCACACAAATCGACACAGAACTCCTTCTTGACAGGAGGTGCTGTTCACTATGCAAACCCATCCCCAGTGATTAGCACACTGAAGTGGTGGAAGGCCAAGGACACTGAGCACACACTATCTGTACAGCTCCAGTGGCCCTCCCTGTACTGTAGTAACTCCCGTAGCAACTTATCTTCCTGCTGCACCCAGCTACTGGAATGAATCCCAATGTAACAAAGAGAGCACAGCAAAGCTGGGACAGTTCACACTTTGATTACCTAGAATGTGAGAGAGGATGTACCACTGGAATGTACGAGATGACCCCAAACCACAGTTATTTATAGCACTTGGCCTTCTACAGATTTTTCACCTCACATTTTCTAAAGGCTTTCTGAAAATGTGCTGAATTCAGTACAGGTGTAATTTTATCATGGCTAGAACTTAATCCAATATCGATGCCCAAGTTGCAGAAGGATATGCAAGAATTACTCTGTACATCTCCATGCCACAAAACAAAGCAACTCATGACTAGGCAGCATCTCTGAACTACAGTTTGGAATTGTGAGTCAGAAAACATTCACCATGAATTTAGGGAGGTGAAACATTTCATCTGTAAACATAGGCTGGACAGGATGCAAACATTATTGCTCACTTTTTCACATTATGTTGTCTTGGGCTCTTTGACTAGAAGTGCACATTTCTGCCACCTGAAGAGAGGTTCTCGAATTCTGTGCAAGATGAAGGACTCAGGTACACCTGAAAGGCAGATAGATAATCATCAACTTGAAGGACGGGCAGGGTTGAGACATCTTCAATGCCTCCCTTCAATTTATGGGAGTAAATCCACACAAAGGCTTGTGTAGCTGCCAGATTCAGGAATCCTAGTTAAAACTCCACCAGCAGTTACAGTTAGAAAACAGTATTTTCAAATTCCTACTATTTCTGAGCAGGAAAACTCACAAACAGCCCACTGCAGATGTGGCTGCTCTCCCCAGGAAGATCCAGGAGCAGGGAAGGAGAGCCCAGTGCAGAAGTTCTCACCACAGCAGGTTATCCAGGCAGCTGTAGAGGTTCAGTGTTTCCAGCTGTGGGGTCAGTGAGGGCTGTGCCAGTGGGGGATTGGCCTCTGCATTGGACTTACTGTCCAATTACAGATGGTTTGCACAGACTTTGAGCTGCTTAAACATCCCCTTGGGACTGAGAAGCACCAAAAAAGACAACTGCTAATGCCTTATTCCAGGAAATTGTGTTGTTCCTAAACCTTTCACCTGTCTCTGTTCCCTCCGACCTTCTCCCAGGCAGTTTATTCTCCTGTTGCATGAGACTTAACAAGTGAAAGGGCAAAAAAATAGGGAGAGATACGCAGTATCCAGAGGGAATTGATACACTGGCACTAGATCACGTTGCAGACACATGGTGCTGTGAATCTCTTTGGAAACTTCCTATCCATTGCTGAGCAAGAAATCTGCACAGGCTTTCCCTAAACCCACCCGCCCGCCCCGGGATCCAGTTCACAGGGAAAAGCCTCTTCCAAGGACAGCACTAATTTCAGGTTGGACAGATGTCTCCCCTGGCTGACGAGGGAGGGAGTCTCATGCCTTCTGTACCCTTCTTAGGACACCATAAAGAGACCAGGACAGTCTTCAAACATTACAATGAAACTACTCTCACTCCTCTCCAGCTGCTCCACACTCCCTGCTGTGCCAGCCCGTTGTCAGCCTGCAGTTCTGTGGAGTCCAGCAAGGGGGATTTTCCACTACAACTCTTGGCAAGACACTGTGGCACTGAGAACACCCCAGAGGAGGAAGGGAAAAAGCTACTTTTACTCTAGGAGCCAAAATAGCATGTGGCACAATCCAGTTAGCCAAAGGGTAGCTGGTCCAAGCTGCAGGAGACACAGCCATACTCAGATTCCCAATCCCAGGCACTGCTTATCACCCTCAAGGAAAGTTGCTCAGGCAATATCTGAAAGAAAAAGGGGTTCTCTGACAGGACAAGGGAGGTACTATTGCAATGAATCTCTGTGTTTAGGGAGGGGTAGGGCCTGTTTGATTTAGGATACTGGTTTCCCAAAGGAAGAGCAAGCTGAACATCTTCTTTATCCTTCAGATTAGATAACAAATTCATAAAAAGTTAACTCCTTGACAGCTCCTTTGAGGAATCATTGCACAGTTGTTTGAAAGCGAACAGCTGGAAAAGTTGAGACTTGTTTCAGCCTTTGCAGAGGCACTTAACAAATGAGTTACGTGCAAACTTCAAAGAAACCTTTGTTAGAAGGAAAGAAAACACAACAATGGATGGATCAAAAATCCCTCAAAACTTCACAAACAGCATAATTGCTCTACTATTCCACCACTAATCTGCAACGGCAGCAAGAAGTTGCTGTCATGAAACCATCCTCTACCTTGGCAGTCAGTAACAGCTGAAATGTGGGTTTTATCCATGTAACCAGCAGTTTATAATAACGACATGAAGCATCTGAATCTATTTATGTCAATTGCACAAGGGAAAAGGAGAGAAGAAATAGAGATTTATTTTCCTCTTGGTATAGAATTTCTTGGCTTGGCTCCATCCTATCTCTTTGTTACAGTAAAGCAACAAGTCACAAAAACAAGAAGTCACAAGTATTTTAAACACGCACCTACATCCAAAAGAATATTTGGTGAACAAGAGGTAAAATGGAGACCTGAAGGAAAAGCTACTTATGCTGTTTTAGCTACATTCAGGTACAAGAAAGGTGCTCTGAAAGGCCTGGGAATAACTCTGTTAGAGCAGAGCATCTATAAACAACCCAAATATATTGCTCTCCCAGCTCCTCAAGGATCTTCAACGGAAAGGTAACTAAAAGGGAAGGAACCTGTTAGCGGAAAATGGAAGAGTCCACAGGCAATCTTTGAAAGACAGCTGTTCGCAGTGTGCACTCTCCAACAGTGCCCGCTTGAACCTCACACCAGCAAAAACTGAGGAGACAGGAAGGAGCTGTGACAAGGAATTACCCTCTACCCAGCGCTCACCTTGTGGTATAAGAGCACAACAGGGAGGAAGTATCATGGACAGGGAAAGGAATTGATGGAGGGTGGACTCTGGAGAGCCTGAATTTGGGATTTTAGATGCGTCCAGGTGAGTAAGAAGCAAGCAGGACCCCCTTCCAGACCACGGGCAGGCAGAGTGGACTCATGCTGCCTGTGCCCCCAGGAGATTCACAAGTTCTAGTGAACACCCCACCCACTGTGCCTCCCTTCCACCTACTGCTGGTGGCAGGGGGTCTGCCCACTTCCTTGCAGAGCACATGAAGTTACTAGAGGGAGATTATCCAAGAGCAGCACTGCAGCCCTTTTGTTATCTTTCTAGGAAACAGCAAAGCCTTCTGATCTTCTATCAAAAACTAAAAAGCAAATTAAATGTTAATAAAACCTTAATAAAGAGCTACTCTTCTGCATTTTAATCAGCTGCTCATATAAACCAAACACATCTCACAGACTAAGAAAATAAAAGGCAACAAAGAAGTTGCTATGGCTTTGATGGAACAGCTTCTCCAGCAGCATAATTCTGTGAATCCATTAAGGTCTTTTACATGAAGAGCAAGAACAGCTGCCTCCCCCACAAACATGAGCATATGCTTCTTCCCAAATCAAGGACATACGTGAGCTGCAAACTTTGCTAGCTCTCATTTTATGAAAGTTTCTCCACAGTGGAAAAATACAGAGGAAACGACAAAAAACAAAGAGGAAAGGCTCAAAAGCAGTATCAGAAAGTCTGATCAAACAGCAGGAACAGAATCACAATAAATACATGGAGAGAAAGAGATTTGGGAGCTGACTGGTACCTAAGAAAGGCATTAAAAGTAAAAGCAAAGAAACAATCTGCTATGATGTTTAGGGGAAAAACTGATGGCATTAAATGAACAGCCCTAGAATACAACACATTTGCTGGCTGGAGCACAACACGACAGAGGTTGACAGCTCAAGTCGAAAAAGAGCAGCAAAACTCAGGGGCAGAGTTGGAACGCAGTTCACAGGACTTTTCAAAGAGTAGTACTAGACTGGAAACAGTGTGCAGAATGATAATATCTCACTAAAATTCATGACACTGATGATGTCCAGGCCTAAGGGACTCTTCTGGTCTGGCCAGAAGGCCAGAAAATCTGAGTCCTTGCCTCCTGTCGTTGAACAACTTGCTGTGGGTTTGCTTACCTTTCCCAGGAAAGCAACTCCTCCACATGTGGTACCCAAAAATTAGAGAGGCGGGCATTGTCTGCATTGCTACAGTGACGTAGAAAAGTACCTTGGAAGCCAATATCTAACTTAAACACTTTCTCTATTCTCTGCTAATTTGAAGTTGACCCAGACCAACTCAGTAACTGCATGTAGAAGATGTGTTTACAGCCAAATGCTGTGAGACATTAGCTCCTCTCAAGCTGCCAGCAGCATGTGAAATAATTTTAACTTGGATGTGGGCAGTTAGAATAACATTAATTTGTCAGTGTCATGCTGAGTGTTTTCCTTAGAAGCTCTGCAGGCTTGGGAGAAAAGTTCCCATCGTCTCCTGGTTTGGAATGAGGGGATGTACAGCAGGCCTGAACCCAGGACAGGCGAAGGAATAATGAGAGCCAAGGCAGTGGGAAGCAGGAAGTGTGGGACAGCAGCACCAGGGACTGAAGCTCAATCTGCTGCATCTTGTTTCATTTATTAGAGGTCATGTGGTTGTGGGAGGTTTCAGGGTCCCCAGTTTGCTGTCTGAGCTCCTGGCACCCTCTCCAACTCCTACCATGGAGATGATGACTGATGGCAGGAAATTTTGACCTTTTAACTCTCTATCCCTTTTCTAAATTCCTGTGGTCACTGCTGCTATCTCTTGTGTAGCAAACTCTTTCCCCGTCTCCCTCAAGAAGCCAAACAAGATTCTGTAGTACCGATCTGAGCAGGGGCATAAATCTCCAGGCCCTCGCGTCTCTGGTAATCTTCCCAGAGCCATGGCATGACTCCAAACGTTTGCCCCCAGCCACTGGGGAGCCCCAGGTCAGCGAACAAGCTCTTTTGCCATGCTTGGAATGGCAGCGAGAATTCCCTGAAGCGTCCCGCAGGGCCCGGGGCCGCAGTTCCCGGAACTGGCGGCTGCTGACTCGGTCCGAGCGATTCCTAGAACCGCTGGGCCTTCGCTCCCCGCGGGGCTGGGGGGGCACCGCCAGGGCAGGCCGAGGAAGGAGACTACGCTGCACAGACCGTTCGGCTCCCCAGACATTCCTCTCCCCTTTTTCATGTGAATCCCGGGAGGATTATTTTGACCTTCTTTTTTTCAGTGCTGGCAAGTGCGGGATGAGCCCAGCTGCAGCCTGTCTGGACTGGCAGCTGGCAGCAGCAGCAGCTCCCACCTCTTCCCCAGCTCCCCTGCCCGCCTCTGCTTCCCTGCTCCTGCCATTCCCTGCCCGGCACTGCCTCCTTCCTCCTGCCATATCTCTGCTTTGCTTTCGGTATTTCCAGCTCCTGGATTTGAAAACGGCTCGGCCAAAGGGAACAGCCACGCCTGGGTATCACATTGAAACTCCTTTCCAAGCGTCAGCACAAGTTATACCAGAAATATCAGCGATAATATGTATCACCAAGATGGAACTGCCACACAATAGCGAGGTTTAAATTAGGCTGAACCTAACACAGGCAAGCTAGGTTGGGCATGATCTCCATCACCATTATGGTGGTTGAACAAAAAGACCATACACCAGGGCAGTCGTGTCATCACACTCGTGACAGTGCCCCCATTTTATAGAACAGCTTTTCTACCCAGGCTTTCTCAGGAATTCCCATGGAGGCACCTCGGCTCCTAACTCCACTCTAAGCAGCTTTGTGCACAGACCAGCACACACATAGCGATAAAATTTATTTCTAAGGAATACATGTCTAAAGCATGAGCTAGACATGGCTGAGACCAAGCTCTTTTCTTAGCTAATCCCATGCAATTGCTCTGATGCAAGAAAACTGTGCCAAGGTGATGGAGAAAGAACTCTGGCCCAGAGTCTGGCTTCCCCCAGCACAGCATTTATCTGCAGACAGATTTAGGGTTTTCAGAAGGAAGGTCTCTGAGCACCTTGCTGACAAGTAACAGCCAGAAAAACCCAGAACAAGGTGGACGAAAATTAGGAGCTGAAAGTAAGTAAATAAACTAAATGGGTTTCCCTGCTCTGACAGCACTTACTTTTCCTTCAATCATCTGCACTTCCATGAAAGGTGATGATAGTGCTCCATTTACTGAGTTTTTCCTGGCCTGCCCTCAAGGCCACAATACCATGTGTTTATTTGGTTTTCATAAGGTCAAAGAAGCGCATTTGGGTAACACAAAGTTTACTATGGACTTTCACCTTCTCCATCGTAAACCAAGTGTGACAACTGCAATGAAAAATATTTACTGCTGTTTACACGTATTGGGGGTGGCTTTTGGAAGAGAGAGGCTTTCAGTCTCTTTCCACATCCTTCTCAAGAGTTTTCTTAAAAATGATTTAATGCACATGAGCAGAAAAAAGAGAAAATGTCAAGATCTAGACTGTAAAATGATCCCACAACACACTGCTGGATCCCCTTGAGACACTGAGCACAGACAAGTCAGACACATCAGTGGATTCATCCTGGCCTGTGTGGAAGAATTCTAGCAATAAACACTGCTGTTACAGAGCACACACCTGGGGCCACTGTGTTCATACACTGAATCACACAGAATTACTAGGTTGGAAGAGACCTCTAAGATCATCGAGTCCAACCCTTGATGTTCCAGTAAGCAAGTGACACACAACATTGCCTTTTCCATGGCATCCAAAAACACACTGGCTTGGCTTATCAGCTTACTTTACCTGGAAAAACTCAAAAGGCTGGAACTTCACGTACGTACACACCCTGCAGTGCAGTTTGCAAAATCAGCCCACTGGGTACACAATCCAAACGGCAGCCTGTCCTACTCTCCACATCCCCAAACTCCATGGTCTATTTGGTGACAGGCCTTTTTCTGCTTGTAGTAGCCAAGGAAACAGGTAGAAATCAAGAGGATCACGAGCCTGACACTGGTCCACAACTTGCTCTCAACTTTGCCAGAAGGGGTAACTGCAAAGGAAACCATCCCTTGCTACACAAGTGAAGAACAAAGAACAAAACCCCACATTTCTGAGACAGCTCTAGAGGTCAGAACATGCAAGATGGGAAAAGAAATGAGCTGATGCTGAAATCCCACCCACACTGTCTCTGGACAAGCCTACACTGGCTCTGATCCAGCAGAACAATGTCTGCAGTGACCACATGGGAACTCCTCTGACTTTCATTGGATCCAGACCCCTTTCTAACACAGAAAGAGAAGTCATGATAAAATATACACCAACATCATCAGAGGCACCATCAAGCTGTCTTAACCAGTGGTTTTGAAGCTGCAATCCTCAGAACAGGGAGGTTTCCATGGATTGCTGCTGCCATCCACATTTGATGACTAATTATGGGATGCCTACTGTCAGGAGGACTTTCTGATGGCAAGTTTTGAGTTACTCGTGTCGAACATGTTGACAACCAGTCCCCTGGGTGATGAGTTGCAAACAGTTTCTCTGAGTCTTTGAATGCCTTGGGTGACAGGTGATGCTCTTCCTCCTCCACCTACATACTGAGTTATTTTCACTCCTTCCTAATTTAGCTTCTTCTGTTAAATTCCAAGCAGCTTCCTTGAGTAACTACCTCTAAAACCAAGACTACAATAGAGCAGATCCTAAACTCATCCCAGATATGTGAAAAGGTTAACTATGCTCTTAACCCCCTCTGCCTGCACCAACATCATGTGAGCAGAACATCCCTCTTTTGAGTGGCATCAGCTGAACTGATGAACTGGCAACAGCTTTAAGGACAATTCTTTGCATGTGGAAGCTGGGCCTCGCCAGACCTACTGTGATAACCAGGAGAAACCTATCTATTAGGTATCAATATATGGTATATGTGGAATAAACATGTAATTTATAGTTACATAAAAAATGTCTTGCAACTATTTAAGTTGCAGTTGCTGTAACTAAAACTGCTATTAACAGACAACACAGGTAATGGAACTCAGGAAGAGCAAATTAGGTGATTTTACTGATCTGGGAGAAGAAAGATGCGGGGAATGTTCAAAAAAACCCCAAATCCCCCTTTTTTCTTTCTGTTTAGAGAGCAAGATATTATTTTTCCTCGCTCTTCACTCCACCTTCTGCTAGCCAAAACAGTGAAGTTTTGAATCCCAGAAAAACAATCCCAGATGTGATTCCACCATGCAGCCAATACAAAAGTGCACAAACTGAGTATGTAACCCTTCCTTCACATACTGATCTCTTAATACAGAATGTACCATCACTGCTGGCAATTTGCACACACAGTGTACTCAGACCTGATAAGTGGTTGTCCTTAATTCCTTCTCCACAACTTTAATTGTGCTGCTGCTTTGTCTTGCCTTTGACAGGACCTCAGAGCTGCCACCTGTTCTCAGAAAACATCTGAATCAGCTAAACAAGAGGTTCCATTCCTTCTTTACTTCTTTGTTCTGGAAGTACTGTTTCTGCAGCCATCAAGGCTTTAGTGCACAACTGTAAATAATATCTAATGCTCAAGATGGTGATTAAACTCACTGGTTAATGCTACAACATCACACACCTGTGCCTCATGCACTATGTCCCATGGGATAAGGGTGCAAAGAAGCATCTAGGAGAGCACAGCAAGTCTGCAACAGGTTTTAAGAAAAACACTCTCAATTCCTCAAGAGCCAGTGAATAGTTTTTCCCCAGCACAGAGAGTGGAGCTGCTCAAACCCTGACCAGCCCTGTGTGGCTGTGAGTATTCACTGAGGTCAAACCGGCCCCGTACGGCACATTCACACTGAAAGGAGTCAGCAGTGTGACATCAGCTCATGCCAGGGGCATTCAGTACAACACAGAACCAAATGTAAACCCCACACCAACTCACACACTTTGTCCGCTTTCATTCAGGCCACATTCCCCTCACTCTCTTCTCTCCCAGTTTATTTTCACCCCTTTCACTCCATGCATTGTTTCTACTTTTCCCTCTTAGAAGAAGGCAGCTCCTCAGTTGATTTCTAGATTTCTCAGATTCCCTCAGCATCTCAATGCTTTTATCACTTATTCCCTTTCTATCTTATTCATTTTCCACAGGAGATTTTCAATAACCTTTATTTTCCCCAGCTATTTGCCCCCATTTTCTTCTGGCCCCAACATAAACACACAAACATATTCTAAACTGAATGGACCAGCTACTTCAAATGCGGTCAGTCATCTGTCCAACCTCACAGCATGACATGGTTAAAAAATTTAAAAAAAACCCAACAACAAAAAGCGTATTTCCCTTTTTTGCTGTTCTCTCTGTCTCTTCCTATTCCTCCTGGGTTCCCAGAATGTAAGCACGACACCATCTCAAAGTTCGTCCAAACAGCCACAGCCCATTTGACAGTGAAGTTCTTCAGCCACCACTAAGGCAACCGCTCCGTTTTTCCAGCAAGGCACTTGTGTCCCAGGCTCAATGCACAAGGCTCAATTCCCTCCACATCTCCAGCAAGTCTTTCTGCCCAGACAGCATAAAATTCAAGGCTTAGGATTGCCAGGATTTTAATTTATTGATCATCAGAAATTCTTCACTTGCCTGTTTTCATCCTCCAGCTACAACTACCATGGCTGGGCGGCCATGGGATGTATAGCACACCAGTTTCCCTCTGCTGTGGCAACCTGCAGTTCACTGGTGGAGTTGTGAGGACCAGGACTTGGGCAAAAAACCTTGAAAGCTTGATCTGAGCAAACTGCATCAATGCTCAGCAATGGCAATGTACCAGGGCTAATTACTTCACTGCCAATCAGTTTATCAGAAGCACCCAGCCAGTGTGCTCATCTTCCCAGTCCTCTCCTGGGTCTCCAAGTGCCCCACCTTTTCTTCTTCCCCTGCTGAAACAGCTGGGCACCACCCTCTCTTCTCATAGTGCACTCTAGTGAGACAAGGGCTCTAAGTAACAGGTTGTAATTAAAATGCAGTGGAAAACAGAATGAAAAACCATGGTATAAGTGTTAGGGTGTTTTTAGTCCAATTGGAGCTTCTTCTCTGTTACTTAACATGGAAACATTGAGCTAGTGCCTCAATGGAAGGGTAGGAGGCAGCTGGAACAGTGCAGTGTTGGAGAGCTGCATTCATTCTCCTCCCTTTCCTAGGAAGGCTGGGGAAATGAAACTAGGTCCAGGAACTCTTTCTTCTCCATTAACATTCATCTATCACCTGCTCTTTTGCAAGGCAGTCCCTCCCACCTTCCTTCCTGCCAGGTTCTTCCAGGAAATCAGAAAAGACAAGAGTGAAACCCCTCATCTGCCAACCACTCCATCATACAGCAGGGCAGGAGACTGCAGGGAGAACCTCTTATTTTTTAAAAAAACAGCTTTTTTACTGTTTCTTGGGATCTGGCTTCTGTGTAGAATGACACACAAAGAAACTCTTACAACACACACAGCGAGGAATTCAGATTAGGGAAGTACAGAGAGAAGCGGAGACAGCTCTGAACCAAGCTTCAAAACTTGCAGATCCTCAAGTGCATGTTGCAAGATGAGAGCAACAGGCTCATACTAGGAACTGGAAGGAAAAAACAACCCCTGGTAAATGTTTCTATTTGAGAAGCTGCTGAAAACTTGGTTTAGACTTTTTTTTTTTTTTGACACAGACAATCTCCACGACTGAGTTTGAGGTGGGAGGAGGAAGCAAATGGCCGCCAACATAGCAAAACAAGTCAGATCTCACCAGGGACAATCTTGAGTAACTGATCCCAAATGGAAAAAATGAGCTCATGTATTTTAAAGAGGTGGCTTTAATTAAAAAGATCTCAAAACCAGAGTTCTAAACGCTTTTGCCATTAATATCTCATAGGGTTATTTTCAATACTTCTCATTCATGTTACTTGTGTGAGTAAAAAAGAGGCAACACGCTTTCCTGAGCTTAAATCTCAGAAGGATTAACAAGAGCTGGCAAAAAAATCCGTAACTCTACAGTCTAAGTAGCAGAATTGCCTTGTGCAGTGGTGGAAATGCTTATTTACAGGATGCTCCCTGCAGCCAACCTAAAGAACAAGGCATCTGGGATTCAACTCACAGGACTCTGAGACAAACTTGCACTTGATTTATTGAGTGAAGCTTTCCAAAGTTGGTCTTAAAGCTCCCCTTCATCTCCTCCTGGGTTATATGCAACCAAATAAAGTGGCACCCAAGAGTGCCTTTGCCATCCTGTCCAGGGGCTGGGATTCAGCTCCTAAACTTTCAAAGGCCACACAGTGTCCCTACATGCACAGGGGGCAAATA
Source organism: Serilophus lunatus (assembly GCA_013399895.1). Lineage (NCBI taxonomy): Eukaryota > Metazoa > Chordata > Aves > Passeriformes > Eurylaimidae > Serilophus > Serilophus lunatus. The sequence continues at coordinate 857,956 of VXBA01000527.1, forward strand.
TGCGCTGACCTGGATCTGCAGGGGTAGGAAAGATGAATAAAACAGAAAATACGAAACAGTTTACTAAAGCTTTGATCCATGATTCAACAGTCTGTACAGTCTGCCCAGGAAAGGCTGGCAACCTGAAACTGATGTAAAAATAGAGCCTATTGAATAATTCCAGAGACAATGCAACCCATGTAACAAGTCCACCGAACTTCAGGTTGTTACCTCACTGTGTTGCAACATTTTGGAACTTCCCAGAACAAAGCTTTTGTCCACAGGACAGAGCTGTTTGCGCAAACCAGAAACCCACTGTTGTTACACAGTGAATTCTGCATACACACACACAGCCACAGCCACCACTGCTCCTGAGCAGGAATGGCACTTACAAAAACAGCAAATGGCATGTGCAGGTGTTTATTAAATTGTACCAGCAAAAGCTTCAGTAAGAGAAAGTTGCAGTCAATGAACCCATCAAAGCAAAGAAATAAAATAAACAGGCACTGTATCTCTTCAGGTAAAAAGTTTCAAAGGATGTGGAGTCTGCAGATTCAGTTTTCCCTGGGCTCTGATGACTTTATGGTAGAGACAGGTGAAGTGAAACCTGAGCAGGGTAACTCTAGCCAGAGAGAGTGAGATAGAAATAAACAATATTATTCCTGGAAAGAAGGGATAGTTGCTGTCCCTCTGCCAAAGTGCACTCCAGCCCAGAGCCTATTAGCTGCAGATTCCTTTCTGTGCTCCACCTCCCAGTGGCAACGGTCCCAGGTCTTGACGTCAAAGCTGCCTTTTGTTTGCTGCACAGACTTTCTCCTGGTGCAGGTTTAACAGACCAAGTCATGGGAGCAGATGGGCAGAGACGTCTATTCTGACCAGATCTGCAAACTCAATGCAAGGCTCCAAGGAAAGTCCCCTCCCCATGTTGCTAATGTCAACCTTTCCAATGAAAAAATATGAAACGGTTCAGTATGTCTAAACTGTTTTACGTCTGAACTGCCCTCTTGCTAACCTCTCCTTCGATTTGTGCCCTGTGTTTTATCTGCTGTGGTTTTATCTTGCATTATTTAGACTGCAAGTGCTGCCAGGCAATGACTCTTATCATAAGACAAGGCTGTAAAACTGCCTTGTTAACTATCAGGAGGAAATCCTTGCAGAGATGGGGGATAAACTCCTAGTGTTCCAGAACAGAACTCAGGGATATCAGAGAGGGAAGAAAGAACGAGACCAGGTCCTATTGCAAAATCCTTCCACTTCTCCAAACTTAGGACAACAAGAGCCAAACTGGTTGTTTTTCCAGGTGGGCAGAGAAGCCTATTCTCCACTGGTCATGATGACCTGGATCCACACAAGCCATTCCTTGCCCTTTTTATCCACCTGACTCCTGGCCCCCAAACAAGCTACCATTTGAGAGTACAGGCAAAAAGGGACCTGCAGAACTCACTGTGCTCGGTCAGGCTTTTCCTGCTAATGAGGCCCCTTAAGATACAGTTACAGCAGTAATAGCAAGATTTCACCATGCCTATTATCAATTTGACACTATATTACAACCTATGGATTTTACAACCTATACCTTTTTTGTTTAAAGGCCGATTAACAGGAGGCAAAAAGGAAAAAAGAGCAGTCACATAATACACATAGAAATGGACACAGTAATCACCTGCTACAGATTTCCAAGAGGAGATGCCCAGTTAAGATCCAGGCACATTTGTAATCCTTCCTTTCAACAGCAATAAACCTGATGCTGGGATATTTCACAACATAGCTCTCCTATTCCCCTTCCACTGAGCCTCTCCAGACCATTTCACTCCACATAAGACAGAGGCCAAAGCTCCTACTCCTGTTCTCCAAACACAGGTTTGCTGCAGGCTCCCCTTCCCCTTTCTGAAAGCTGGGGAACCTTTGGTATACTTTCTTCTTGCAAGGCACTTGACTTTGTGATTCTTGCAGGAGTATTACTGATGTCTTTGTACACCTGTAACTGAGTGGAAAAACATAACAATTACATCCTGGCTCAGGCACGGGGCCAGCAATGCTGGATGCAGCATTCCTAGGCTATTAGTAGCTAACAAGATGAGCAGCAAATGCTCCTGCTAATGAAAAAAAAAAAAAAAAAAGAGAAAGAAAGCTAGAAGAACAAAAGATCTTTCTATCATCTGTGCTGTCGGAGTAATAGAAAACTCTATGCTTATCCCAGGCCAAACTGTTTCATCCCTCATAAAGTGTTGCTTTGGGAAGCAGAATGCAAGTTCCTTGCATCTTAATGGAGTCTAGTTGTGCCATGTTGTCCTTCCGATCTGCATGCAAAGCCAGACTTCCCAAAGAACAAACCCACATCCAGCTCCCTGGGACAACCTTTTCACTAACTAGTATGAGTAAATCTTCATTCAACAAGACACATCCTGGGTAGGAGGAAGGAGCCCCCAGTGGAGCCTCATACAGTCTCACTTCCCTCCCATCTCTCAGCCAAGCTATAAGCACACAAATAAACACAGGAACCCTGTCACATTTACTCTCTTTTTAGCTCCTTCCAGTGTTTCCAGAGAAGTCATACTACACAGAATGGGAAGGCCTGTCCGTTTCCACTGCCTTCTACCAGAAGGGAGACAGACACAAGCTAGTGAGTCTCAGGAGGATGAATTCACACTCCTGACACGAGTGGTATCGGGGGCAGACGTCAGGAAGTCCACCAGCTGCTACAGCCTGATTTAGAGCTCTGCAGGGGAGTCCTGCACCAAACCAGGCTCTGAGTTTCTATCAGTGTGTCCTGGAAACATACACTGCCCATCAGGTCACAGTGGAGATAAGCAGCACCTCTTAGACCTCATATAGATCCTTTCTCCAATATAAAGGCTTGACAAAATTGAGCCCTGGGAATGACCAGCAACCTGATCTTAATTCATGTCACACTCTAAAACTAGGCTGTGATGCAGAGAGAAAGAATATTTCCAGGTATTGAGGAGACAGCTATTCGAGTAACTCAGCACTCCCACTCCAGTGAATCAGGTGAGCAAGTGGCACAAGGCTTATTCCAAGAGCTCTGAACCCAGGAGTCAGTTCTCAGGGAAACAATAGAACAAATGCTAATAGCAGGTGTGTCAGGGTTCAGGCTGTTGACATTTACAGAGTCATATTTTCCAAGCTCTCTCTGTCACTACAAGGACTGAGAATTTAAAAAAAAAAAATCATATCCTAGACTATTCCATCATTAAATAGACTTATAAAGCCAGAGGATGAAGAAAAACAGCAAGTATGCAGAGAGATGCTGGAGACTGAGAGCTGGCATCAGCCTAAACAAAGAGCCAGCAGCAAGGCAAGCCCACTATTGTTGCCTAGAATATCTGGTTTTAGCGATTATCTGGCTCCTGTGGTGGGATGGGTGCCACAGCAGCTCTGCCCACTGCCAGAATCCACTCTAGAATCAGATGATGCAGGAAAAGGTGCCTGCCACAGGAGGGTGATCACTTGCCTGCATTTAATTTGTAGATATATGATGGGGTGTTTCTGAGTTAAAAAATACAAACCAGCCGTGTAACTGAAGGTGCTCATGTAGGTCCCAGCTGTTTCAGGGAGCCGTACAAAACTCTTACCACCTCCCAAGCAATGAGTGGCACTGACTACTGAGCAGCACTGCACTCCCACCTGAACCCAAAAAGGACAAGGAGCATGAGGCAGGCACTACCATAGCCTGAAGGCCATGGCTGCCTTGACTTCCCTGTCTCTGTCACACTTTTTTGCTTGTGATGTTGGTGCACAGACCTAAGGAAACAGAAGTCCTGGGAGGAAGTGAGTCAGGAAACCTGTACCATATTTCAGGGGAAGTGTGACTCAGAGCACTCAGTGCTGGCTGCTCCCGGGTGCCCTGGAGGAGGTGATAAGATTGTGTAATCCCCAAGATAACTTGCTGCACATCCTAATTCTGCTGATCCTCCCAGGGGAGGGGTGCTTCTGCTGAGTACTGTACATTAGCTGATTTCTTAGAATAAACTGTGACAGCTCCCTGTGAGCTCATCGCGTGGGAGGGGGGATGCTGGGCTCCCTGCCTGTGTTCTCAGAACCAGGAGCTAGAGAAGCACCAAATTTATCAAGAGCAAAGACCTGGCAAACCTTGTTTGGTCTGTTTTTGAGTTAAACTTGGCAAGTGTTTTATAAGAAAACAATATCAGAATTATGTATTCTTTAAGAACTGTGCCAACAAATGCAATTCTACCCTTAGGAAAGAGTTATCTTCTTTCACAGAGTGTAGGGACCTGAGTACTTGAAAGCCCCAGAGAAATCAGCTATAAAGCAGAGGGAAAGATAAAGAGAATTTGAGAAAGAAGAAGACGCCAGATATGGTAGCAAAGGGAGGGGAAGAGGCAGTCTATGTGCTCAGGACTGGTGAGACAGTCAGAGAGAGAGGAACTTGAGATGCTGGAAGGAAAGAAGTCAAGAGTGCAGGCCAAGCAAGGGAAGCAAGGAGGGCAGAGAGGATGGAGATAAGATCATAGGGAGAGTCACTTAGGAGTGATGAGGAAAGTGCAGCAAAAACAAAATGCCCCTGGGACTGAGAGAGCAAAGAAACATTACCCTGAGGAAAAGAGGCCTCCATTCCTTCCGAGTTTTCAGTACACACCAGAGCCAGAGTTCACATTTCTGGGTCTCTGTTCATCTGGGTAAGTGCCAGTCCTGAAGAAGAATCAGGGGTGTAAAGCAGGGAGGTTGGGACAGGATAAAAAAATCACCTTTTTCCAACCATATAGGACTGTCCTTGTTTCCTCCCCATGGCTGCAGGCACAAGCAGTGCCAGCACTCACAAGCTCAGCCCTTTGCCTGGGCCAGGACAGTACTCAGAGTAAAGGGGCTGGGACATGAGTAGGCTTCTGGAAATTTCTGCAGCACAAGAAAAGCTTCCAGGCACCTTGGGGAACTGGATGCCAGTTAACCTTCCAAACTCCAACCCTCTGCCTCCTGGAGACCCTACAAAATTGTTTTTGCAAACAAACTACTGAATATGAGTGAAGAGAGAAGAGAGTGGACATGGCTGGCATGTGCACACCAGAGTATATGTTGCAGATACAGACACAGAGTCAGAAAAGGCTCCATCCTGTCCCATCCCATCCCATCCCATCCCACCAGTGTGAAAATCCACTAAATTATCACAAACACAGAACAAGCTGGGGATATCTAGGCCTGGTCAGAGACAAAAGTTGGAGCTCCACACTCCAACGTGCAGGTCATGCTCTGGGGCTGCAGCTGCACAGCCACTCTGTCTACCTGCAGTAGATCCAAACTACATTTCAAACATTGTTTTCAGGGTCCTCACTGTGGCCAATATGGTACTAAAAAATACCACCCTTTCAACCACAAATTTGTTATGCTATTTGAGTCAGGAGCCAGCAGTGATCAAAGCAGGAGTTTCAGAGAATGTTACCCCCAGGTGAGGGGCAGCAAAGCTGCTGGATGAGACTCAGAAGAGCCTTTTTCCCTTTCTGCCCTAACCTGTCAGCTATTCAGATACAAACCACTGTGCATCCTTGGGTTCCAGGCCCATTTTCCCCTTTGGGTGGCTGGTATGAAATACAAGTTTCCTGAGAGTTGACTTCTGGACAGTCTAATCCTGTAACATTAGATGTATCCCAGACTCCAAAATGCTGAATGGGCTTACAATGGATATAATAATGAGTACTTTAGGTTTCAAGCCTGGTATTTCTAAGATAAATGTCACAGTTTGTATGACTCAACATCCCAGAGCTAGTAAGACTGAGATGAGCTGTGTATAGGACCTGCACAGAGAGGAGCAACAGACCCGACAGCTTCTGTTAACAAAAAAGTAACATTTTTATCATAAAATGCAAATCGAAAGAAATTCTTATCTTTCACCCATGAAAACGCTGGCTGCTGGAAAACAAATTTGTTGGAAGTTTGTGATTGTTACCACAGGTTCAGCGAGACCCTGTACTGCAATTCTTTATTTCACTGGGATCAGCCTGTTAGACAGAAATAGGATGACTGTATTTTATTGCTGCAGGTGGTATCTGCAAGGCCACAGTGGAAGGACCCTAACCATTGTATCATGCTTTATAAGTGTGTGTTATTCTGCCCCCTGCAAATTCTCACCCACTTTGTGGGCACAGCACAGTGATGGAGCTGCATGCAGCCCAGCAGATACTCACAGATTTCTGTTTAAATGATGTGAGCCTGACTCAGCTGCTGACACCTCGTCACCACAACGGATGCCTGCACCCTTTTGCAGCTCTGTTTTTCCCTTTGAATCTGTGCTAAAAGGAAAGCATAAGGTGGAAGATACTTTTCTAGTTAGTGTTTTTCAAGATGCTGGCTGGCCTAGATCAATTCCAAGAACTGAGGCAGTCAAACAAAGGAACCTTTTATGCAGGCTGATCAGCAGCATGAGCATCACTGCTCTGGCAACTTCCCATGCTATAATAAGAATTAGTACAAATCCAAATAAGACCACACACAACAGAAAGGCTGAGCAACTGCACTCAGAGAACTGACAGTGACAGCCCCTCCAGCCCCTCTGAGCACACCCAAGGCAGTGGCAGCCCCCAGCACCATGCCCATTACGCTTCCCTGGAACACACACTCCAGCAGAAAACTCTCCCTACCACTGTTTATCCAGGCAGGTGACCAAACCACAGCTCTTCCACAGCATTAATGGGGGAAAGCTGGAGATGAGGTTTTTCACTCAGTTCTGTCCCAAGAGGCCATACCCTTGGACAGGGCTCACACACCACAGCCTCTTCCCTGCCTTGCCATACTATGGGTTGCTGACACTGAAGCCTGAAACTTGAATAGCAGTAAATCCCTTCAGGGGACAGGATGGGGAAAGCAGAGTCTTGTAGGATTCAACTGCTTCAGACCTTCTTCCTTTACTCCCCATGCCAGAAAAAAAAATCAGCCTTCTCTCCTTTGTGTGCACTGTGACAGATGCCCATGCTGGCAACCATGGTGAGTTTGTTTTCTTTCCCAGATTATTGCAATGAGGAACTCAAATAAGGGCCCAGCCCTCATCAGAGCTTGACTGAGAAAGTAAAGTGTCAACAATGACCTGTGTCAACTGAGAAGTCTAAGCCAATTTTAAGCAGAAAGGGGAAAAAGGGATTTTCTTTCCCCCCTGAATGAAGAAAACCAAAAACATTGAAGGAGAAAAACCTTTGGACTTCTTGTCTTGGATTAATTGCATCCATGGAAATAGCAGTAGATAGGGGTATATCTGCTGTTTCCTGATCTCATCAGATTCATCACAGCCATCAGGCTCAGCTAAATTTGGCACTGGGGCTATGGCTGTGACAGTCACAGCTGAGAAGTAACAAGCTTTGAATCAGTCTGAGTAAAGCAAATGAGCCAGTGCCTTTTCAGTGGTCCAGGTTAGTTTGTGTTTCCAGAAATCTCTCTTGCCTGGGGACCCTGTGGGCATTAATACACCCTCATGATTGCCAGCTGAACCACAGTATCAGTATATTCTACACTACACAGGGAAACTGAGGCACTGGGGAACAGTACAAGACTCCCATCATGCAAAAAGAATTCAAATTACAAGGTTCTAAACTACAAACTCCTCCTCCTTATCTGTAACCCTCACTTAACTGGAATTTACCCTATGGCATGCAATGGCTCCAAAAGCACACACAAACATTCTGTGCATCACTGCACAGCATCACGCTGTAATTGCCCTCTCAAGGTTTATCTTAACTAGGGCAGTTCTGGGGGAGTCTGTGGCTGAGAAGCTCTTTGCACTGCAAAAGGCACTGCCCTCATGGAGCACAGAGGGAGGGAGGGAGGACATGGCACAGCCTGGAGGAACATCTGCTCTGCTTCTACTCTGATGGGCAAGAAAAACCATAAAAGGGGGTCTCAGGAGAAACCCCAGCAGCCTGAGTCACATCAGGGATACTTTTGCTGATGATGTGACATTGCATTTCAGAGTGGCTTCCAGACGCAGGGCCCCTTTCTAAAAAGGGCACATTTTGTAAGCTCCATAGCCGCTCTAGGTGCACTGAGGGTTAACCCAGGCCAGTGAACAAGCAGGATCAAGATCAGCTCATCTTTTCCATTCAAGCAGAGCCTGCTACAGAAAACACTGGTTGCTCGATGTCTCAGTGACTTCCAGGAACAGTGAGCTAAACTCAGCTGCTCTTCCCAGCACCAGCTGAGGGGGCGGCAGGGGATGGAACACAGCCCTGTTCTTGGAAGGCAGGAAAAAATAAGGCTCTGGCAGAGCTATGCAAACTCTCCTCTCACCCTCCTCCTCTTTCCAAAAGATTCTTTTCAGCATCTCTTAATTCCTTGCAGTACAGCTGGGCTGGTTTTTCCTTTTATCATCTAACAAACATAAGAGCAATACAAGAAAACTGCAGGCAATTCTCAAGCAGAGAGAGGCCAAGTTAATCAAATAAAAACTTATAAGCTCATCTCCATGAGCTCCCACATGCCCTGTGATTTTGCTCAGTTTAGTGCATGACCTACTGTACTTCTTAACATTTTCCTGTTAGATAAACACAGAAAGCTATACAGCTATCCAGCTCATGGAAACTATTTTTGGCTGCTTTATCTTCAAGCAATACGAATTCCAAGGGATGATTGGGTATTTGGACTTCTCCCAGCCTGGCTGATTGTGAAGGGGGCAGACAATAACATTATTGCTATTCTTCCATAGAAACAAACGCCTTTTAGAGATGACAAGTATCTGTCTTGTAGGGACAGCACTCTGAATGAGATTCAGGGAAATGGAGCAGTCACCAGCTGTGAGAAATGTGAGGATAGCCTTGAGGCACACAAAAGAGGAAAACAGGAACTAGAATGAGTGTGTTTCAGGGTTCCCCACAAGCTGCCCTTGAAATACAAGGCAGCAGCACAGAGCTGTGAACACAGGGAGAAATCCTGCTGCAAGGCTTGCAGTCAGCAGCGCAGATGGATGAGGATTAACGTCAGCTTTTATACAGACTCAAGCCTGGCTTTGCTGGAAGATAAAAGCAAGTCTGTGACATCCATGTACCTGTTTGCAGGCCTCAGGCTGGACACCCAGCAGAGCAGCTCCCTTGTCCAGCCTCCTGGCCAGCAGGGCTGCGAATGAATGGTCCTGGCAGCAGCTCGGGGTGGCAGCTGGTCATCCCAGGACAGGGCCCTGGCCTGTGGCCACCGAGGCCCTGCAGAGGAGCTGTTCCCCGAGATACACAGTAGCTGCTTGACAGATAAGGGTCTGTCTCCAGCCCAATCAGTCTCTCACCTACTGCAAGTGCTCTATGCTATGGTTTTCTGTTCGTGGGGTGTTTCAGCTTCTGGACAGAAGGAAAATGCAAATCTGCCTGGTTACACAGGATGCTGAAGGTCTCTGCAAAGCCAATGCCATACACCCATGTTTGGGAGACAAGGAGACTTCATTGCTATCTTTCATTGATTTTCGGGACATAAATAAACCCCATCCAGGGAATAGCACAGAAAGCAACATAAGAGTCAGCAGCAAACCACAAAACCAGTTTACAGGTTGTTGAACATTTTGTCCTTGCTGATTTCCAGGTTCTCAGGCACCAGCTAAGAGACTGAAGCACTTTGCTATCCCTCTGTGAATTCTGAACTCCTCGGCATGAAGCACCATTTATCTCTGCTCTCTTCAATCAGGAACAGGAAGAACAGAGTTGGGTACTGGGCTCATTTTTAGCTATGCCAAACGGATGACCCAGCTCCTTGACCATAAATCAATGCAGATGTGCTCATTTACACTCCATGAGAAATTGGTTCATTAGCTAGAATTAAACAGAGGCCCAAGCCACATCATTTAAACTTGAACAGTGCTCCTGAACACCCTGTTCTGTCCTGGATCTGGGATTTGCTTTGTGCTTCCCTATATTTAGCATACAGTAATGTAATTGAGGCAATAAAATTAGACCCACAAATAGACTGGTTTCTCAGTACTTAATCAAGGACCTTTTCCTAGAACTGCAGACAGCTGAAATTAAAAGAAAGGAATGTGTGGTAATCAGCCCCATGCAAGCAAGAAGAAACCACCATGAATTTAAACTCCAAACACACATTCTGGCCAGCTGAATATACCCTTGTTTAAATTAAGTGTGGTGTTACAGTGACCCAGGCCAGGGTCACATGGCATGAAACACTTGAGAATGCATAGCCCATGTACAGGGAATTACTGAGCAGATACAACTCATGGTTTGCAAGTCACAGTATGATAACAATGCCCTTGGATGTGCTACCTGTAACAGACGAAGGAAACAACAGTTGTCAGGTACCTCTGCAACGATGCTAATCTGTTTCTGTCACTTTGTGAACAGCAACAGGTACAGAGAAAAGTGAACAAAAGATAAATCCAGAGTAGAAACTGCAAAATAAACTAGAAGACTTTTCTGTCCTTTTCTTCTTAATAATCTAATTTTTACGGGGGGGGCTGAATAGGAGAATTACATTTAAAAAAATTCTTTTCTGTTACCACTTTTCATTAGGAAAATCTCTTTGTGTTCAAACCTAACAACTGCCAGAAGAGAGAGAAAGTATTTTGTCAGCAGAAGACTTAGTCATTTAAGAAGTGCAGAAGTGCTTCAGAAACTGTAAAGCTTGTGGCTGGCAATGAACAAAGGGCAGCTTCATTTTTATGTGTTTTTGCAATATCAGCACAAGTCTCATAGTGGCAGTTTGGAAATACAAAGAAATTGATGCAGAGCTAAGACCTAAAGCCTTTTAAAATGTATTTCAGAGATGTCTTTTCTAACTTCGGCAATACCCTTGAAGAAGCCAGTTGTACCTCCTCATCTCTTCTGCTCACTGCCTGCGACTGTCCTGCAAACAGATGGAACAGCCTGTCATGCTCAGAGTATGCCCCTAAAAAACCCTCCAAACAGCTTTTGCCAAACAAATTTTAGGATTGAAGGCAATTTGCACATGGACAAGCTACTGACTTCTGCCGGAAAATTGTTCTTGCATAACATAGGTCAGACAGACTGGGCAGAAAACATTAAGAGTTTTCCTGCACTGGGTTGATATACTGCATTCCCACTCCTAGAAGATAAGGGCAGAACAAGGGAAGTGAGAAAGTAAGGAGAGAAAGAGAACATGGCAACCAGACAACAGTGGCATAAATTTAAATCAGCCAATGTCCTCCCTGAGGACAGATGAGGAAGAGGGCCCAACTCACTCCCTTGCCTGCCCTCCCCCTGCAGAGGAAAAGAAATGCTGGGCTCTAAAGCTCCATCTAAAAATCCCTCACAGAAAGCTCCAGATGCTGAGAATTGATTATGTAAGGCCATGTCAGAGAAAGCATTCCCTCTATGGTGCAGAGCTGTTTCAATGCAGGACTACAAAACACCATAGCATAATTATGCTTCCATAAATATTAATAATTCCATTTGCAATTTCATTTCTAGATCCTTCAATTCATCAAATAATTAATATTGTTTTCACATCAGCATTACAGATATCAGCTTGGTAGTAGGAACAAGGGATTAGGCTGAGAATCTCATTTGTAATGAGTAGACATGAATAATATCAGGTGCAAATTGCAAAAGTGCAGACACTGACTCAGTCTCTGAGCTCACTGAACTAAAGGCCTCTCTATTTGATATTCACAGGTATTTCCTAGAAGAACACTGAGAAGAAATCATTTATCCTTAAATTATGAAACACTTACTGAAGAATTAAGTACATCTGAAAAATATATGTCAAATGCAATTCAGGGAAATGTATTCCTGTGTTTTTAAGAAATGCCAAGTTACCTTCCTAGCAAGGCAACATTAAGTAAATAAAGGTGGAATTACCACCTCTGCCATTGCATTGAACCCACTGATGCTGAGGACAGCAGACACAGGGTACAGGAGAAGCTGTGAGGCAAAGCTGACAGGGAGGTGGGAGACCTTGCAGATGCTTGTGTGTATATATATATATATATATATATAATGTATTTATATAAAGTAAGCGTATTTTATCATACAATTCAAAGCACAATAAGCATGTGAACTAGTGTAGTGCTTCACCCTGTGCCTTGCCTTCTTTTCCTCACCAAACCCTGCTGTTCCTCTGATCAGGCTTCTCCTTCCCACTGCACACTTTCGCAACGAAGAGCTCAAGGGCTCTGGCTGGGAAGTGGCACTCATGCATGTCTTTATCTTCCAAGAGCTTCCTTGGGCAGCATCTCACACTTTCATGCTCCAATTTGTTATGCAGGAGCAGTCTGGACTTCCAGATCTCACCCAGGTCTTGAGTGCATAGTGGATAAGACCCCAGTAGTGCTCCAGTGGAGACAGAGTCAGCACATAAAATGATCTTCCTGTAGTTGATCTTAGATATCCTGTTCTGGAGCAGGTGCAGAGGTGGAAAAATTCCCTCAGCTCACAGGAATGTTCCCTACAGAGCATCCAAGCCCTGCAGCTGGACAGGCTCGTGGCAAGCACAAAAATCTCACCCATGAGCACACCTTTTCCTCAGCACGGAGGCTCAAAGCTCTACAGATTCTGTGCTCCCCTCCTTGCCCAGCAGACGGGGAGTTACTGTTTTATTATTTGCATCATCATTCAGAACATTTCTGAAGGAAATTAATTCTTAACTAAGCAAGAGCTCAACTCCACAGTACACAGAATATCCAAGAATAAGCAGGATGCTAACACCCCCACTGACAGTGAATCCAAAATCAATATTGCTTTGGGAGATGGTGGCTTTGAACCTCAGCCAGCTCACTTCTCCCTCAAGTCAGCAGCACTTGATCTAAAACCTTTTTTGATCTAAAACCTTTTTTTAAAAAAATTTGATTCAATGCCTCCAAACAACTTCTCCTTAAAAAAGCTGATGTGCCATTCTGTCCTGTAAGTCATGAGGGGCCTTAAATCCAGCAACTACACAGATGGATCAACTTCCTCAAGCCTTGTGCCTAATCCCACAAAGAGGACAGAAGACCTTCACTCAACTCCCCCCATGATTGTTTTGCTTGACTAATCCAGTTTTCCTTTTGGCATAATGAAAACCCAGCCAAAAATCCAGTGTCCTGGATTTCCCCACTATTAAAAACTGCCGTGTGCACACCATCTCTCCTCTCAGCACCTCCAGCAGGGCTCTTGCCTGCAGGTTATCTGAACATGTAGTTTCTCAAATGCTTATTACAACTTAGTATTTTGTAATACTTTTTTTCCTAGTGCCTAATAATTGAGAAATGAATTCATTATCCTTCTGTGAGTCTAGTGTATTATTCTGCTGTCATCCAAACACAGATCAGAAATACTTGCTAAATGCTTCTACTTATTTTCATCATCATTAACAATTGCACCATTTCCATTTCAAAGAGGGCTTACACAATTCTTTTTCTGTTTGAAGCAGAATGTGTAAGTTCTTTAGCGTCCTTGAAGATAGCAGCCAAGGATAATTTTACATTTTCCTTTTCATTTCCAGTTTTCTGCTCTTCATTTCTAATTTATATTAGCTGTGCTCTGCTCTCCCTCCCCTTCCACACTGCTTTCACTCTTTTTGTTTCTAATGCTGTCTTCACCACTGAACAATGATCAGCTTTTATGAAGACAACTGTTTCCTGAAGGCAGAATCACACTTCTTTGCATTGCTCTTAAGGAATATCTAATTCTAATACTGCTTTCTTATAAAACACTCACCAGGTTTAACTCAAAAAAGTTTTTTAACTTTGGGTAAATTATGTCACAGTATTAGCTGGGAAAATCTTCTTTTTATTTAGATTTACCTTTAACAAGGTCACAGTCATGCAGTTGCTACCAATTTCCAATCCAGCTCTGAAATTCTTTTCTCCCGGACGTGATGGGAGTGATTCACAGTGATTCACACAGCACACCAATCCTTCCACTCTGAGAAGCTGCACCTGCTGATCTCTGTAACCATCACAAACTTATCTTTGGATGCAGATTCCTGGACTCCAGTTGCCCAAATGTCACTGAGTCCATGTGGCAGCAGGGACTGAGAAGCATCTCCACTCCCAGCACTGAGTGAGAATATTTCTGCTCTCCCTAGCATGCAGAGCATCCTCCTGCTGCTTTTACTGGTGCTGGGCTTAGAGCTAGACCTTAAGCATGTGTTCCCAAAATGGGTGTGAAGGAAGGGAAGCAAAATAGCAGAGAGGGACAAAGTAAGAGCCTGAATTCTGCACGGTGCTGCTGCTCATGATGCCAGCTGGCAGCTGGGGATTGAGACCACTCTGCTTCTGGGGGATTCCAGCAAGGACAAAAGGCAAGGGAAGAGATAACCAGTGAAAGGAGTAGAAATATCTTATTGGGTTCCAGATTTGGGGCAAAACTCTCCTAGCTGGAGCCTAGAGGGGAAAAAAGAATGGAAAAGGACTGCATGAACAATAGCATTTACTGAAAAGCTTTTAACACCTAGGATATGTCATATCACCCAACAGGAAACTATTGCTCTCAGCATCTGAGGTTCCTTCCTGGCACCTTCACTGAAACATCCTGTGCAAAGAAAAACCCTCTGGGAGTGACCAGTCCCAACTGCACAGGATACCTCCAGCAGGTCAAGTCAGGCCCATTAAGGATTAGAAAAGCACGTGATAGGAGGAAGCAAACAACAGTAGAGGTACAGATGGAACACGCCCTTCCCAGCAGCTGCTGTCTCATGATCTGCCCTTGACTCCAGTGCTGATGACAATGGCTGTTCCCAATACCTACGGATGCTGTTGCTGCTGCCTGTGCATTAGAACATTACAAATCTGGGAACCCTTGGCACAGGTTACAACCACAGGCAGAATTCCTCAGTGATACCACTTAAGCCAGAATGAATTCTGAGAAACTGTTGCTACATGTTCCCTGCATGAGGATCTGCTTAATGCGCAGCTCTGATTTGGTGCTGGCTCCAGTTTCAGAGCAGGGTATGGTCCCCACTGTCAAAGCTTTGCAGAGGAGAGACTAGAGCTGGGCAACTCTGGGAGTACTCATGTCTACAGAGATGCTCTTCTAGGTAAAAATCAACAGGAACATTAGTACTCAGGGCTGCCCCTTTCTACTGAAAACTTTCACCTGTGCACCAAAAGCTCTGTGAGGAATGCTTATGTCATTTGGGTCTCACTCAGCCTCTCTTATCTGAGACCAATTTGTCTCAAAGCCTTTAAAAAAAACCCCAACAAAACAACCTTCTCATCTCTGAGACTCTGGTGACAACCTGGCTTTAGCAAGTAGCCACCACTGAGGTCAGGTTGGCTGTCTGACACCTTACCCATGGTACGTCCTTAGTTGCAGTGCTGTCACCCAAGAAGGGGTGAAGGGTTGTTTTCACCCCTGGTGAGATTCACCACAAAATCCCTTGCCCTCACCAGCCTTGGCTTAGTTGTAGACCACAGAGGCCTCCAGGACTGACCCACTGTTGACAGTGATCAGAGTATTCTGCACTGTTGCCCAGAGTGAAAAGGAGTCTTTGTGGATACATTTTTTTAGATCAGCATCCTGATCCTCCATCCAAGAGAAAGGCAACCACATTCAATGCTCTGTTAGGCTCCCTTCCATGCAGAGAGAACTCAGAGGAGGAGATGGTGTGAGAAAGCTTGGCATAATGGGAAACCTTGTCCTCCTTTCTGGAGCCAATCTGGTTCTCTTCTGACTAACCAGGTCTGATCAACTTTAAGATGTGCTGCATAATCTCCTACTTACCCAAGCTTGCAGGAAGAAGTCAGGAAGGAAAAAGCCATTTATGAGAAAAGATGGGGTTTGTGGGAGCTTACTGCACCACAGAGTGTAAACCTTTAAAATACATGACTGTCTACTTCTGCTCTAGCTGCACTTTTAGCTTTCAGCAATGACAGTTACAGACTTTTTTCATTTAAAATTACTCACCATTAACAGAAATAAGTTCTCCTCATGAGCCTTTGTTCATGAGATATCAACTTCACTATTTACCAGATAGGCAGTGGTATTGCAGCTTAAATATATAAATTCCATCCTCAAATGAACATTATTATTTCATGTTTTACCTATACACATGCATACAGAATCTCGATGATCTTTGAGGTCTTTTCCAACCTAGTTATTCTGTGATTCTGTGAATCTGTTAAAAACTAAGAGCTTTTTGAGAAATTGGGACATGCAATAGCTTTATTAATGTAAAGCGTTGCGGTTTTTTCAGCCAAAAAACACCCCTAGACAATCACACGAAGTCCTCTTCAGTTTTTGTTTAAAAGCAATAAGCATTCAGTTGGATTGGCTTTTACTACTTGCTCCTAACTCCTGGCTCCTCAGCCAACCACACACAACCAACAGCTGCTGTTCAGCTGGTATTATAACACAGCACCAGCATCTTGTAGGTTTTGTGATGCTCTGCCTGCACAGAAATAGTGCTCTGGAAGGAATGTCTGTGTTTTATCCAAGTATCTTTACTTCACTGTCATATTCTGAGGGAAGTGAGGTCACTAAAACCATTAGAACAAACACAGACATAGAACAAAGGAAGAGACAATAGCCAAAGAGAACTCCTCTGGCATACAGCAAAAGAGAAGGGAAGAGTCTTGGGCATTCTCCCTCTTTCCTTGCATGACATTCCTTTATATTTAAGGCACACCTAAGAATGTCCTTCCAGCAAGCCCCAACTCAGAGGACAGCATATAGGGCAGGAGCCACCACATTTTACACAGTCTCAGTAATTTCCAGCTGGCAGAGCTTGCTCAAATCACTGTGTTTAGTTAGAACCCAAAGGTATCTTGGGCCTGCTGGGCCCATCATGGTAGAGGAGGCATAAAACAGTGACATTCTCTGTCCCAGCCCTGCAGGTTTTATACTGTTACCAAAGGGCACAAAGCAGGACATTGAGCATATAACAATCTCTGAGCAAGGGGGTGACTTACCCTGGGAGAAATTCACAGCTGACAAAGGATTCTGCTCAGACTTGTGCACCATTTGCTCCATTCATCCCATTGAAACTGGTTTAAAGAAAGCAAAAAACAGATAATTTCATTCTTCGAGAGTATCTTCTTCTAGGAAAAACTCATTTACTAAGCAACACATCAGACTTTTTTTTTTTTTAAACTAATTTAGCAGGACTAGCACAGGCCTTTGCTGCCTATTGACCCAGCTAAATGCAGACAGATCCTGAAATTCCTAGAACAGGAGCTTCTTAGAGGCTCAGTGTTGACAGAAAGATACCTTCCATCTGGATCTGAACCACACTCATTTGCCAGTGCCCAGATTGCTCTGCTGGATGATTCAGCATTTCTTAGGTTTGCAGGCTAATATCCTATGGCTCTCCCAAGTTTATTCTGTTGCCCCTTCAAGGATCAGAGGCAAAGGGCTTGTTTTACCTGGCCTGTTAAGCAAAAAGTCTTTTTAACCCCCTTTCTGATCCTTTCTCCATGGCAGCTGAGCCCATTTGTTCTGGTTTGGGGGGGGGGGCTGGGATCGCAGGGGGTGGTCAAAAGGGGCTTNAAGGGCATTGGAGGGGGAAGAATGTAAGAAACCCCACTTACCTGTTTATTAAAATTCCGTTTCCCTTAAAACTGCGGGGAGGGGGAGGGGGCCCTTGCCTCAGCCGTTCCCTGGGACTTGGGGAGGAGGGCCCTGCTCTCCCTGTGCCCGCTGTGTCCTGGGCTGAGCAGGGCCTGCGCCAGTCCCGGTGCCCCCGGGGCCAGGGCAGCTGCTCGCCCTGGGCTCCCGGGAGCTGATCATCAGCCGTCGGCACACATGGACCGAGGGCCGTCGCAGGTTGGGAGGGGGTGATTCCCCGGCCTCCCAGGAGTGCGGGACAGAGCGGGGACGGGAGGGTGCCGTTCCCACCTGCTCCCGCCTCTCCCCGCACAGTGTGCGTGGTCCCTTGGTCCCGGGAAACAGGGACAGCGCCGTTCCTGCCTGCTGCCTCCCCTCCCTGGCACAGGCACGGACCCAGGCCGGCCCTGGCCGGGAACCTGAGCACGGCTGCCGCTTCTGGACAGTGACGGGGGGCCTACGCTGGCATCGCCCTAGCGATAGAAGCGGCAGTGGCGCTGGGGCGCTCCCCGAGGTGCTGCAGCCGTGAGAACAAAGATGGCGGGCGGGACCGGAAACGCGTGATTCTTCGATGGGCAAACACCGGAAGCAAGGCGGGGCTCAGGCCCACCGACCAATGGAGAGATGGCTTGGCCCGGAAGAAAGCGACGAGATCCACGCGAGAAGGAGAAGGCTTAAAGGTCGAGGCCAGGGCCCGTCCCGGGTTCTTCTTCGGCGGCTGCTGCGAAGGGAGGACCTCGGCTGATCTCCTCCTCAGTCGCAGGCCTCGCGGCGTGAGTTCCACCCATTTCTCTCAGCAAGAGAGCCATTTCCAGCTTGCTAGCAAGTAACCCCTGGGGGAGGTGGTGGGAGGGAGTCGTTTTTACTTCTCTTTGTGTTTTTCAGGGAGCTTGAAGGGGCCAAAGTGCTTTCCAGGAGAGAGGGATGGGAGAGAGACCGCTTTTCCTACCCTTCCCCACTGCTTTTTTTTCAGCTAGTCATTTAGCTGAAAGAAACAGTTCCCTTTCTTTTTTTTGTTTTTTCCCTTTTTGTGGTTTTTTTCCCCTCTGTGTTGGGTGTTCCTCTGTGTAATTCTGGGGTCCCTGTGGGTTATCCCTCCTTCCCTAATTTAAACCCCCTGTAATAAACTGTTCACCTGCTGCAAACTCTATTCATTTTTCCGTCACCTTTATTGAATCTGCCCCCTAGATGATCAAAGTGGTCCTAAACCACCACACCATTTTATGCAATTCCTTGTTCTTTGCACTTTCTAAAATCCACAAATTCCCCTAGACTGGAAGGAAGGGGGGGACTTACGCTGCAATTTGCTGTATGATATGGACAATGGCTACTGACCCAGTCTGAAATTCAGGGCAGTCTTTTCCTGCTTCTTCCTCAAAGTAAAAAGAATCAAACATCTGTTTCTGGGTGAGGCAGCAGCTCCTGACCTTTTAGGAACTCTGTGGGAACCAGGAATTATTGTCACCCTGAAGGTGAAAACCCGCTGCTGGTGCTGTGCAGAAGGAGCTGTAAAGCTTCTGGAACCGTATTCCCACTTTTCCTTCCCCTTCACTCCGTCCCTGGCAAAAGCCTAAAAGGATAACGTGTCCTTGGTGACTTCCCTGCAGTAAGAGGAATGGACTCCCCCTCTCAGGCTGTTCCCACTCCCTGGCACGAGACCAGGTCAGGGGCAGGTACAGATGGTGCCTCCTGCACCATGGCATGGCAATAACTGCTGAGCAATCACAGCCACCACAAAGGCCTGGGCACATGACAGAGCTTCTCGAGTCAGTAGAGCCTCTCTCCTGTCCACAGCTGGGGAGGCTGATCAACTCCAAGAAGATCAGAGAAGTGTTCCCCATTTTTGTGAGAGTCCTCTAAGCCTTACTGTGCAGGGCTGCTCTGCCTTTCCTTGTTCCCCTGTTCAATCCACACCCTGCAAACACAACTCCAACATCCTGAGCCACAGTTTATCTACAGATGCCTCTGATGAGAAAACAACATGGAGAGCAGATGCTAAGGAAGGGGAAAGACAGGAGGAGCTTGGGCTCACTCGATGGGGAAGAGTTTCATTGCCCTGCTCCAGGCATCAGCATCACTGAAGGTGCAGCAGCCTGTGGCACAAAGAGGCGCTTTCCTGGGAAACAAATGTGATGTAAAGTTCTCCTGTTTTTACATCTCAGCACCTCTTTTGAGTAATGGGATTCAAACACCACTCGAGGACCATCAACACTCTGGTGTGTCTCGGTCCCGGTACAAAGCACTCAGAGCACAGGATGCAACCTGCCCATGTTTGTGGGGCCACAGTATTTAATCTGAACCAAGATATAAAACAAGAAGCTCACAGGTCCTCGTTTTATCACACATCTGAGAAATGATGTGAAGCCTGGGACTCCCCTTCTAAACAGAACATGCTCCTCTGTTCCACCCCAGTGTCCCTGTTCAAAGACAAGAAATGGCTGTTTATAATGTCATTCCATGGCTACACAAGTGAAGTTGGTAACTTTGTTATACAATCCAAGTAAGTGTTTACTTTCTCCTACAGATTCTTTCCCAAAGATTTGGCATAGCCCATTTTCATGCTTCACTGTAAACTGGATCACTGCCTACCTGGTATAATTTTTGTTACAGAAAAGCTGTACTGAGTATACTATTATCTTACACGTTATTCTTTCTCTTTTGTACCCCTTATTTGATCACAAAGAAAAAAAAAAAAGAGTTGATCTCAGCTACCAAATAACCACAAATGTCTGCTGCAAGTCTGAACCAGGCACAGGTACAGATATTACATTCAGATAAGCAAAGCTCTGAGTAATCTAAGCTGCAATAATCACCTTACAGCTAAGTGTATTGCATAATGTGCTGTTCAAACAGTAAATTAGCAATCATATGGAATCAATTCAAGCAAAAAAATAAATCAGAGTTTTGCCTTAAAGAATAACCTTTTAAATCAAATCCAGTTTTTTCAATTCCATGAAAAAGAATTCTCTGTCCCAGCATTTTTAAGAACTATGGAAATTTATCATTTCTTGTCTAGATCTACAAAAAAATTCTTTTTTACATATTTTAAATCCTAAATATTTCAGTTTTCAAAGGCTATCAGGTCGGATCTTACTCTTCTACAGAGAAAAGCCTCATCTTATTTAGCAGCATATTTATGTCTCATCATATTTAACCCTCATCTTCCAGGCACTCAAATAAGGCTAGATTTGTTTCCTTGTAATGCACATGGAACTGGAAGACAAAAAAAAAGGACCCAGTGCTGACACAGTTACCTTGGAAAGCCAATGCTTTCCCCTACACTTAGGAAAGGGAATATATTCATTCATCAGAGAACTCTACAATTAATTGCAACACTGAAAATTAATATGAAGCAGAATTCTCCATTTCCTTCCCTGCTCACATATAAACCAACAGTGCATTTGGAATAAATCAACACAAAGTCATTACAGCACCATTTTGCCAGCACATAGCTACAGCCTGACCAGAACTGATCATGCCATGGTGTTTCTCTACTACTCTTTCAGTGAGGAAAGGTCAAGCAGATGAAAAATTAATCAATATCTACTTTGAGACACCTTTACTCTGCCAGAGAGATGTAAAGTGCTACTGCAATCCGTACCTGTGCCCAAGTTGCCCCACATACTCTTGATTTACACCCAGCACCTGCCTGGCTCTGTGTAACACCTGCATGAAGGGCAAGCACTTACCAGCCCTCATTAGCCAGGTGTCCCCACTTACCAAACTCATCACTTAAATACTTCACAGAAATCATCCATCCTCAGTATGGACCAAGCTCAACACAGAGCAGTGGCAGAACTCCATAATAAATAAAGCAAACCCCAAATAATCTATCTGGTCATTGTTTCTGTTGCCACTTCAAAGAGAATGAAAAACTCACCAAACTATTTGATGGTGCTTGAGCTATGGCACAGTGTTTTACATCACAACTACAGGCCTTGGATATCCTGCTAAAGTCACTGAAAAGCCCAAGAGCTTGATGTGAGCTGTCAACTTCAAATCAGACAACTTCAAGCAGAGACAGGGGTGTGGAGACAAGCACCCACATGAGCTGGTATGATCAGAGCAAGTGATGCTCCAAACTGTTTTGCAGAGATTTTATCAGGCAAGTCATGAGTCATTTGGGCAGGAGTCATGCTCCCATTAATCCCTCCCAGCAGTATTGGGATTGAAGGTGGAAAATTACAGGTGTGTTGTAGATCAAGGCTGTGTAAAAGCCCAGTCTGTGTGGTCGCGTTGCAGATACTTCCCACAGGTGCCAGCGGGAATGGCTCTAGCACAGTGAAGGTTCAGCACCTCAGAACAGTGGTTAAAACAAGAAGCACTACACCTTCATAGTGACAGATTAGAAGCACCTCACACAAAATTACTGTGATACTCTGTGACACTTGCAGCTGAACTTAACTTTTACCAGATGATGTCCTGTCTCTCTGATATCCCTTGCCCTGACCCAGTGAAATGAGAGACCAATGCCTCATTGCCTGCAGGGACTGTCCAGCATTGCTCCTCTTAGAGCAGAGGAGTCAGACTGAAAGGCACAGCACTGAGGCTGGGGTAGTTCCTGCTTTGTACAGTTCTTCTCAGAGCATTACACCATGTTAGTTCACCTTCTCAGGTGGATTTCCTCTCCAGGGCCTGGCACTATTGCCTTGAACACAGACTGTAGCATCACACAAACATCCCTTCCTGCTCCTCCTCCCTGACTGCTCAGCTACATTTAAATCCCTCCTCTGCACCCTGTGCTTACTGCTGCCCTGACTCCCTTGCATTCACATGATCAAAAGTGTCAGCATCCACAGTCCTAGACAGAGAAATGGACACTAAAATCTACATCCTCTTTAGCAGGTGGAGGGTTATTACAAGGACTGCAGAAGCCCATGCCTAGCCAGGAAAAGGGAAAGGTGGGGGAATCCCCATTGCCTGCTGCCTTCTTCCTCATTTTATTAATCCATCTGCTCCTTTTTTTGATCTGCTGCATCTTCACAATGAGATTGAACTGTGACCGAAGTGATTGAACTGAGCATGGGAGACCCTCCACATCCAAAATGACCAAGATTCGCCCCTTCAGTATTTCTAACAACAAAGAGGTACAAAATACAATGACATGGCACTGGTTATAACTGACATATTTCAGGCACAGGCTCACATTGCTTGAATCTGAACAGCACCAGGCTCCTAATGCCTTATGGATGATGGCTGAGCTTGTGCTAGTTCTTCACCTTTCCTTCATGGCAGGAAGAAACCATGTCAGCACTAGGGAACATGATGCACTGGCACACAGAACAACCCCAGCTGCCAAGTTAATCATGGGGACACAAATGGCTGGTAGGAGAATAGGACAGGAGGTGGAGTGTCCTTTGCTCCAAAGTTGGTCTAACATTCTAAGAGACACAAGTGGGGGATGTAACCTCTGAAGTAAAGACCTTTCATTATTCAGTGCAGGGATTTTCTGTCTCTAATGGAAAAATCTTGACAATCATGAATAAGAGCATTCAGATGACAGGGCATCTGTGGCTGGGTTTTTGAATACACCTTGTGAAGCACACTCCAAACTCAGTTTGTTTTGATTGAATAAACTGTTCTGAGCTTCTTGAATAGGATTTATGAACACACTTTTGGGATTCGTGTACTCCACCCTGCGTTATTTACTGTCCAGCTGAAGCTGATGCAACAAGAGCTGGACAGGCTCAGGAAGAGCTTTATTACAATGACCCTTACCATTGGCACAAGTAGAAAGACTGAAACTCAGCTTGATGGCAGGTCTTCCTGACAGGATAAGCAGGAACTGTATTTTTTTTTTGGTAAAAGGATCCCTTAATTTGAAAAAATACCTTGAAATTTCTTTCAACCCAGCTATCACAGCTAACTAGTAAATACCCTTCACCTTCCTTTTCCCACTGGAGAAGTCTGCTTGGGTTGCTCCATGCATCCAGCTGAGGGTGGGGTCTGACACCCACTGTTTGCTTTCACAAGCTCCCAGGTCTGTAGTACAGCCCTGTGGTTGTGAAAACCAGGCTAAACGGGATTTTGTGGGTAACTCAAACAGCCAGCAGAGAGCAGATGTGGCAGTGACACAAGGAAAAGAGACACAGCAAACATTCTCCAAACGTTTTCCATTATTCTGAGGGCATTGCCATTCTGGAATGTCCATAGCTGAGAGGTTCTCCATATGATTTATAGGAACACATGAACTCTTGAGGACGCACTGTTCTAAGCTCAAACACCTTACAAAAAAAACCCTCAGGAAGTTTCAAAACTGAGCATTCACTCAGGGCAAAACTCCAAGTTTACAACTACTCATTTTTCAGAATTATTTCAGTCCTTTTATATCCACTGCAATTATATCCAGTGCTCTGGTTTGGAGTAAAGAGTAACAAAAAGGGAAGACAAATGAGATTTGGGTACTTTGTTTTCCGTTATTCGTGTTTGCTGGAACTAATATAATAAAAAATAGCCCTGCAATGTGTTTTCTAAAATTAACTGTGAGAGTTACAATGAAAAGGAATGAAACCAGTGCAACACTTCCCAAGCACCATTCCTGTCTCATTTAAGGTATGAGGGAAAGAAGAGAAAGAATGGAGTGGTAGAGGCAGAAAACATGGTAAGACAGAAATTTGTGTTGATTATCCCCATACAGACTATTCTCTATGTTAAATTGACAGAAAGTAGAAAAGAACTTGGGGAAAATCTCAGAAGGAGATAGATTCATCATAGTTATGATGAATCTTGAGTTTCTTCAGGATTTCAACTTCTTAGTAAGCAGAATTTGTTGTATTCACTTCTTCTGTGTGCCAAGATAGAAGGCTGTATGTAGGCAGGCTCCTTCCAAATGCCTCTGTGTTGCTACGGCAAACATCCTACAACAGCTTAGAACAAAGATCTCTTGTCATATCTGAACAGGCATTGTTTGGACAACTGAGGACAAAACTTTCGTCTCTACAGAATAATAAGTCTCTAACTCCATTTTTCAAATATTGCAGAAAAAGAAAAGTGAAAGAAAATCCATTCTTCTTGTGGACTACAGATCTAGGACTCGTAGAAACTAACCACAGTTTTTAATGTCTGGAAAACAGACTGGAATTCAGACTTACCACAATGATATCTGGAATATTTAACACGCCAAATATTCAAAAGAATGAGGTAATGTTGTAGGAATTACTCCATTAACAAAATGAGATTGTTTAAATTTAATAATCTACAGCTGATGAAACAGTCTTGGTTTATTGTGCCAGCTAACTAGTAACTTTTTCTGACCATCAATTTTCCTTTGGTAATGCTGAAAGACACTACTGGGAAGAGTTAGGTTAAGACTACACTCATTTCCAGCCAGGATATATTAGAACACAATTTTGAATAAGATTTGTTTTCATTGACAGTAGGTAAACCCAGGATTCAGTCCTGTCTCTCTTGACCTGTCAGGTCAAATGGGGAGAAACAGGTAAGAGCCTCCCCTGGTAAATGCAGATTTGCTATTCCCTTTATCTCTCTGATGCACTGATTCCATCAATTAATGGCAGCTTTCCAGGGTTCTGCTTAGCTTTGCTGCCAAGGCAGGACCATGCTGGAGGACAAATATGTGAAGTCTATTGATAAGAGGAAAACGCTGCACAGGAAATCAAACTCTGCAGAGCTACATCATGGATGTTGTGGCAAAATTCAAAGCAGCAGCAGATTTTTTCCTTCAGATGGGCAATAATGCTCCTCCAGCTTTCTCATGTACCTCTGCTGCTCTCCAGATCTGTAGCTAGAAGGAATAGGAAGTAAACTCTCTTTGCCCTGAATGCTCAGGCCTGACTAGGAGCTAAAAAAAGGTACTTGTTCTGCTGCCCTACTATCTCTTATTTCATTCTTCATTTTTCTGTCCAGATGCATCTTCTATTTGTTGCTCGGTTCTTGCATTCTTCATCCCAATTCCAAAGAACTGCCATTTCTGGGAGTACCTTTCTACATACCACCATTAAGGGTTGAAGTTCTTCTTTTGCCTGGCTGGTTTTTTGCCTGCCTGTTTCAAATTTTCTCTCACCTTCCTGCCTGAAAAGTTCAGACTTGTCCTCTAGGCAAGCATTCCTCAATACAGGCACTAAGACACATCCTAATCTTTTATGAGGGATTAGAGGCACAGAGACAAAGTCACCCTACTACAGTCACGATGCAAATCTGTGCCAGAATGAAGCAGAAAATGGCAGCAGCTGGGAAGTGGGAGGGAAGATGTAGCACAGAATCCTACTGTGCAAGTTTTGGTTCTAAGAGAAGCTGTGAAAAGGCTCTACACTCAGTAAATATGGCAAAGACTGTTCTTAAACACTAGATACAGCCAAAGCTGGATATCTGCACAGCTGAGCAATCCTGAAACTTCCCATCTCCTGCAGCTAATTTGTACCTTGGCTATAAATTTTTAATTACAGCTGCTGCTTCCACTGCTCCTCCAACTCACCCTCCTGCCTGGTCTGGTGGGTCAAGCTGTCTGTAGCCTCTACTTGCACAAAAGAAAATGAGACTGTGTCAGATTTAACTTGCTGCTGCAGACTCTTCAGGCTTCTTTACAAACTATTTTGGTTTCCATTTCTCCCTTTGAGACATTGCTCCAGAATCTCATGCCAGTGGTCAAAAATCTAATTTCCAGGCTAAGTTTATTAATAGCAAATTTGTACCACTTTGCCCTTGTGCTAGCATTGATCTTTATTCTAAAGAACTTTTCTTCCCCTCTTGTTTTTACTTGCCAATGAAGTGTTTACAGAGAGACATCACATTCTCTCCCAAGCTTCATTTTGCTCATCAAAACCAACTCATCTCTTTTGGCTTTTCCTCACCTGCCGAGCTTTCTGTCCCTTTTCATCCTCCCAGTCCCATTCTGGATCTGTTCCTGCATGAGCCCATTTTTTGGACCAAACCACACACACAGTTCTTGACATATTCCTGCATTTTGGTTTCAAATCTCCCCGTTTGTAGCAGGACTGTCTCCCTGAAACCACCCTAAAGCAGGTCGGCCCTGATACATCTTTGCAATACATTCCTATTGTTATCAAAGTCCCTCTGATGCCTCCAGCAGCTGCCTCAGCACTCGGCTCATTCCCTCCCCCACTCCCACCTGCCAGCTCTTCATGCACAGCATTCTCAGACTGGCTGGTGTGAAGCTGGTGCCAGCACTCGGTCCCACACACGCTGCAGGGACCAGTCACACTGCTCTGCTCCTCCACTTCTAAAACAAGCAAACTCCCACAGAAGGCTTCCCTGATCCTGGGCCTCCTGGGCCTCCTTCCCTTGGTAGTAGACTCTTCCGAACACCACTGACTCTGGCTTTCAGCCCCAGATCTTCTCTGGCTCAGGCAGTGGCGACAGAAGGACAGAGCCTCCTACAGGCCCTCAAGTCTTAGACTGGTCCTACTCAGAAGCACACAGTCCTTAACTAGACTCTGCAAGCTCTAAAATGCAGCCAAACAGCCCCTTCAGATACATCCACTGAGCCTTCTCGGCTGCCATGAACAATGGGAACATGCTTCTCCTAACATGGTCCCTTCTTCTCAGGCTTCTCTATTAATCAAACACCAATTCCTAATCAGGGGTAAAATTCCTGCTGCCTTCCTTACACTGGTGTTTCCCCGTAGCCTCTAGTTTTATATATATGTATCTACACTGTCTTGCCTTTGCCTCCCTTTTCAAAGTTCACTTTCAGTATAAACCCAGACTGGAAACAATGGCATACAAAACACTGCTTAGAAAAAAGGACAGGCATTTTCATACTTGCATAAGGAATTGATTTGGATGTAGCTAAATCCAGATCTTAGCCTAGGGAATAAAAAATTCCATTCTCCAACTCTCAACCTAATTCTGTGAACTGAGGCAACTGGGGACATTTCTTATCTACAAGAAATAAAATTCAGAGAAACACACCCATGGGAACTTGTCCAGTGCTGCTCCAGTGGCATGCTTCCAGAAACTCCCCTCATACCCTGTCTGCACTCACACACTGCCCCCAGATCCTTGCAGTAATACTGACATTAAGGTCACACAGCACAACGCAATTCATAAATCTGCTTGTTCTACACTGTTTAAAACCTGTCACTTCTGTTCCCATCTCTGCATTTGCAGCAAAGCTGTCAGCATCTTTATTCCTCACTTTTTGGGAGCTCAGCCTTCCCTGCTAGACACAAGTTTCTGTCACTGATAGTATTAAGAAAAGGACAAAGGAAGGCTTTAAATCAGTGGAGTGAGGCCAGCATGGCCGCTGTGCCTTGTGAAGGGCAGAGCAGTTTCAGCAGCACACTGCTGATTCATGCTGTCTGCTGAGGTACTTTACAGCTTAAAACTGTTGATGCCTGACTCCCATGAAAAAAAATTCCATTATCACTGCAGCCCTTTGCCATGGCACACCTAGATCTGCTCTTCCACTGTGGATGCTATTCCCAAATTGAACATGTTTTCTTGTAACAAGAAAGCTGCTTCTGTAGCAGCAGTTTTTTCTTTTAACTATACAGTGTAATAGCTGCAAGAATTTAATTTAAGACTGATAAGCTCTTCATCTGTGCTGTGATCTACACTGGAACTTGTTTCACCCAAACCTTGATGCCTGCAGTGATGAATGCCGAAAGGTAACCACAGGAATACCGTCCTCCACAAAAGCAGCCAAGGCCCACCCACTGGACATCCCATTTCAATGCAAAGCAGGACAGGAAAGGAAACTTTAGCTCCATTAGTTTTGTGCTCTCCCAGTCATCCAAGCCATCTTCCCTGCTCAGGACATCCTGGGGGTTTTTTTTGGAACTTATGGTGGTTTGGAACTTGGTTGTTTGGGCAACACCTTGGAGAAGAGAAACAGGCATGCCACCATTTGGCCTTACCTCCATGTGGAGAGAGGCTCCATGGAAGAGATCCAACAGGGAGAGCACGATGTTCTTTCACCTGAGAGGGGCAGGAAGGACAGCAGCTGCTTGCACAGCACACTCCTGCCTCAGGAGAAGGAGAATTACCTCATCCCTGACATGATGTGCCACAGGCAGCACAAAAGAGTGCAGAGCAGGGAAGGGTGGCTGGTGCAACAAAGGAATTTTGAAGACTTTCACTATGGAGATTTGGGCTTAAGCCCCTGTGAGGACATCCAAGACTTCTCTACTCGTGACACTAAAGTACATTTGCTGAGACAGAACAGCAGCAGAAAAGCACCAGCAAAAAAACCTCTTGGGAAGAACTTCTCTTAAGAACAGACCTTTTCTTTCATTTGTTTGTGAAAGAACATTGGTTTTGATAAAAGTTCCTGCCAAAGCTACTTGGAATAGCTTTGCTTCTGGCACTTCAGCAGCTCTATTCCAGAACTTCCAAATTTTATCTCAAGAGGTTTTTATCCCAAGTGCATTGTTATTGCCTAGCCCTAACATGTAGTGAAAGTAGTGGAAAATTTCATTACTTTTCAACTTATTATGCTAAAGAAGTTACATTTGTTACTCTGTAACAAAATGTTACTCCGTTTTCTCCAGTATGGCATTGCAGGGTGTCCTAATGGCAGCACTAGACTCTCATTACATTGCAAACAAGGGAGTTCTTGTTCTAGAGAATAAGATAAAAGGTTTCATTCATATTAAGCAGCAGTTGTTTTTATTGATTTTTAAAAAAGGTAACTGACTACATTTTCTTATATAATATACCTACTGTGGCCTGCTACTAAGCTTTGCTTAGCAAATTAGCAAGAAGCATAAGCAGTACAACTTAAAATGGATATAACTCAAAGCAAAAATGCAGAAATCCCAGAGCAAAACATTTCTAAACTCAAAATCTGAGACACAGTGTCCTCACAGGAAATTCTGAAAATTATTTCATTCTGATTAAAGAGGGGAAAAAAGTACCAAACAAGCTTTTACACTGTCAGAACTTCGCAGGAAAACGCAATTCTGAGTTAGGCTGTGCCTGAATTCCAAGAAGCCTGAGCAAGACTTTTTGCTAGGAACAAAGTCCAAGAGGATCTGGATGGAGGGAATTCTGCAGGGATCCACAGCACAAACAGAGAAGTTACAGGAGGTCAGGCACATCTGGCTCCAGGCTGAGCAGAGCCTTGGTGGGGCAGTCACACACAGCCAGATTAGAAGGGGAAGGAAAAAGGGGGTTCCCTTCACTCCTGCCAATGTGTGCAGGAAGCAGCAGATCAGACTCTGAGAGGGAGGAGTGTCACACTCCTGGGTGGGATGTAGTATATTATCCATGCTCAAGGCTCTACTGGCAAGTGCCAACACCTTCCAGAGGGGCTCAGGAAAAGGCACACCATCAGAGCAGGACCTTTCCAAACTCTGCATTGGCAGAGGAAGGTGCCAGCAAGAACCAGCCACTGCTAAGATGGTATTCCAAGCAGGTATTTTGTGATCAGGACACCAACAGGCTACAGGGCATTTATCTGGATGACTTCATCTTTTAATTGTTGTGCTCATAATCTACACTGGCCTTAATCCTGGCCCTACTTAGTAACAAAATTACTTAATTACTACATTAAATAATTTAATACTAGAATAACATTATTAAATTATCCAGCTTTCACAAGTTACAAAGACCACTTCTCAAAAGATAAAATTTTCAATCTCAAAGTACTTATGGCCTTTTTCTTTCCCACATAGACAATGATGGATGGAAAAGCCAAAAAAACCCCAAATAAGTAACTACCTCCACACTCCTGACTTTACTGCTGGCCAATAGGGCACACCATCAAGCCCTGGAACAGAACAGACAATATATTTGCTGGGTTTATGGAACTTACCCTGCAGTTTCTTGCACAACTGAGGACCTGCATCACGTGTGTACATTGCTGAGGTGGAAAAGTTGTGCTGCTGAACAAAAGGGCTACTGTCTGCTGACACAAACAAGACAAAAAACTCACTGACCTGGAAGTTAAAATACAAAATCTACTTTCAGCCTGAGTGCCTGCTGCTCACACACATTAAATGAAGAAGCCTTGTTTGAGTGAAATATGACCTTAATCTGCTCTTCTCCAGCACACAGAGCACATGGCAACACCAGAACTCCACCCAGCGAACCCCATCAGCTGCAACATCACATGAAGGACAATGCAAGGCTAAACTGTCTTTTAGAGTACAGTTTTTCTGTCACAAGGTTACACTAAGTTATCTGGCATAAAGAAATGTATCCACGCCAGCCAACAAGACTGGCAAGGGGAAAGTTACACAAGACACTGGCAGAGGAATAGAGTAGTGAAAACATAGGGAGTTTCTAAGCACTATGGCGATACAATCACACTATGAACTGCAAGGCTTAGAGAAGGATGCCAGAGGAGAAGCAAGCTCAAAGTCAAAAGGTACAGCAAGCAGGTCCCTCCTGGGTAAGTGGCAGAGGAGAAAAGATCTATCAGCTTAACAGCCTCCAGGCCCTGGAAAGACTTAAATCAATGACTGGACGCCTATTTCACAGAATACAAATACCACATAGCACCAGGTGTGCCAACTGGAATGACTGGGATGACTCCACTGAGGTCAACAGAGTTGTAACAGCTTTCTCTGGATTTACAGACAGAACATCAAAGCACTATGCAAACCTAAGTAATTAATCATCAGCCAAATTCCAGGCCAGGAATTTTATAATCATTCAAGCCTTTTTCAACAACCCAAGCAGCCGTGTTCACGTTCCAGATGGTCTTAGATGTGTATTCCAGTTAAAACAGTGAGGATGTTGATGGCAGAAGCCACTCTCCTACCCGCATTGCTGGGTACTGCAGCTCTTGCAGCACCTCAGGCTGCCAGGTAAGGACTTCATGGCATTGGAACACGGTGCTGCCAAGCTGCTGGACATGTCCCACTGTGTGCACGCTGTTGTGTAAGTACAAGACACAGGAGACAACGCAACCACCCAGAAAGGAAGAAGAAACAGGTAGAGAGCTAAAACTATAGAGAGCAGTTGGCATAAAGTAGAAATCAAAATCTCCCACATAAGAATTGCTGAAGACATTCTACCAGAAGCAGAGTTCTGCCTCCCCTATACTCACAATTTTTATAGAAACTGTGTTTATAGAAACTCAGGTCAGTGGCATCTTTGTGACACACTAAGCAGTGCTCTGCTGTCAATCAACAAGGTTCTTCAGAATGCTGTGCTCTGCACACTGTTCCTTGCCCACCACCCATGGGACACCATGAAGCCATCCATCCACACTGGAGGGTTCCACTCACTTGCTGAAGTGCAAACATTGAGCAGAAGTGCTCAGTTTTCTTCCTATATACAACATGCCACCTTAAAGAGACTCAGCTGCACACTTTTACTATGATTTCAGGGTGGCAAAGCAGGAATGTGGCAGCACAGGCCATCCCTTCTAAAATTTTGGCTTCATTTTAACACACCCTTTCTCAAGAATCTTTTCTTGTCTAGATGAGCTTCATGGGATGGTTTCTTCAGCACTCCCTTCCTCCGAATGATCTGCCATTTGTGTGCCTCCAGGTCCTGCAGCATTTAGCAATGGCTGTGCCAGTAACACAACTGTGAAAATTACCCTCCCTGTCATATCCCAACACTGAGGCTCTCAAAACTGAACATTTCTCTAGTCACATTCTCCATCAAGGAATAACAATCATTACTCCCTGCTCTTGAGGCACTATCATCCTTCCAAGAACAGCTGGGATGTACATTATTTAAAGAACTAGCCAAGGGAGGAACAAGCACAGCTACAGCTCGGTTGCCAGATCTGCCATTAAGAGCATCTGAGCTCTTCCTGTGACACTGCCATGGCTCTTCCTTTGCTGTTCCTCAGTTTCTCACCACATCTCTTGGCCCTGGATATTTACATGGCAAACTCTTCTTTGCCACACTGCCAATTCCAGCCTGGCAGCTGAGAATCCCTGCAATGTCTCCTGATGTTCCCTGCCATGGGTAGGATGATCTCAGAACGTCCCAGTTGTCACAAAAGAAAGGAAGAAGTGTGAGACTGCTTATGTAGCCCTTTAAAGCAAGCTGAACCCAGAGCAAGTATTTAATGGGGCCAAGGCTCCTTCCTCCCTAGGCAGCAGTTTGTTCACACACAGTGGTTCTAAGGCCTTCTATCCTGTGGTAGCCATGCTCCCGGTTATCATCGTAAGGCTGACAAGGCAGCTGCCACTGGAATGACATGTGGGTGCTCGCTCTGCCCAAAACGCTGGGATGAGCACACAGGGCACAGAAGAGTGATCATTACAGTGTGCTGGTGAAGGGGGAAGATGAAGCAGGATCCTTAGAGCTACCAGCTGCCACTTAAACAAAGCTACATTAAGGAGATGAACCATAGAGATCACAACATGTGGCAGCACTTCTCTGCATCTGCCTGCAATGCAGCACATTTGATACGCGTGCACTGTCAAAGCACCAGTTGCTGTTGTGAACAGGATGCAAGTTCTCAGCCTCAGTAGCAGCCTCTGTGTCATGCTCTCATCATGCTCAGAGATGCACTTTCTGCAGAAAAACCAGCGCTGGTGCTCTGGCTCACTCCCACATCCTCTGGGTTTGCACGGGAAAGCAGCAAAGCAAATCTGGTTTATCACGCTGCAGCAGGGTGGTGAGCCTGTCACCAAGCACCACATGGGATGAATTTCATAAAAGCTGGCTCACTCTTTACTCTTTCTGGATGTAGTTGAAGAAGAGGATGCCATAGGAAAGTCACAGTCCTTCCATAAGTAACCAAGTATCCCACATCCTCTATACTCTTACAATGGTTTGCAAGATAGTAAAGGGATATCATTCCAACCATAACAGTAGGGAACAGAGTAAGCAATAACACACAAAGGTCAGGCCTGCAGTTTGTCACACAGTAGGGATCTGAATCCAGACTAGGTGAATCCTAGTATAAGATGGAACCACTGGAAAGTTTCCAGCAAATGCAGCGTTAAACTTCCCAAAGGGAGCAAAGTGGAATGACAGCTTATTTGCCTGTGACCTAGTAATAGTACATGGAGGAGAGTGCAGGTCATACCTGCTTTTGGGCACAGCTGGAACTCCTCAGGCCTTGACTGTAGACAGGAACTACTGTAAACACATTCCCTCTTCTTTGTCATCCCTACCCACTCTGTTCCCACAGTGAAATCCAAAGGCGTATGGATTTCTTTCCTTGGACATGAGAGAAAGAAATCTAAAGCAGCTTTCTCAAGAGAAAATCCCTTGAAAACGAGTTAATTTTTCAAGAACTCCAGAAGTTCTGCATACGCATTTCCTAAAGGCCTGATCCCAGGATCTAGCCCAAAAGAAAAATCATCCTGGTGTTCATCTCAGTGAAGCAGGAGGTCAGCAGCATCAGGTCAGCATGATCACAACCTGTACTACCAGCATGTTCCTTGGTCTGCTCCACTCCTTCTACCCAGTGGGTAACATAAGCCCTACATACCCTCTCTGAAGGGGACCAAAACTCCAAACATGAACAGGCAATTTAGCAAATGACTTGTATTTTTATGCTACCCTCAGAGGCTGCTCTGTCAGACCATCTGTGGCAGTGACAGGCGAGCCCAAAGAGTCCAGTACAGTTCAGTATCTCACAGGATCCCACCTCCTGCTTGCAGGCACACTTAGGAAAGACTGCTCAGGCTGGAGGATGAATCTTGGGAACAGTTCAGATGCAGACGCTGATTCCCAGGCACATCAGTCTAAGCCTGTCTGGCACAATCAGACAGACAGGTGATTGCAAAGCAGGAGAAAGCTGGGCACAGGTTGGATTCTCCAGCAAGAGCACTTTTTACATCCTTGGGGCTACAGCAACTTCTGTTGCCTGTCCCACTCACAACAGCTGCACGCAGGGCATGCCTTGGCCATGATCCAGGGCTGCAGGATGGCAGCACAGAAATAACCTCCTGCATTCACCAGAGATTGGATGGACCACACTGCGATTTGCCAGCAGTGCCAGGCAAAAGAAACAGAGAACTGTGACATGACCCTCCATAGGAGGGAACATCTGAAACTTCTGACATTTAAAGCATATCAAAACATCAATGGAAAAGGAAAATCTGGAAAATGGATTAAGTCTCTCTTGGTATCTCATTATCTTCCTGACTATGAGAGAAGAGCCTTCTTTCACTGGGTATTTGTCCCTCTGGATTCAAACTGGAGTGGAAATTGTAGTTTATTAAAACTTAAATTGACTTTTTGATAACTTTCCCAGACAAACAAAATGTTAATGCAAGTTTTGGCTTAGTCTTCACTTGGGAAATAACTCCTACTCTGTAAAAGGATGACTTCTAGCAGCTTTATTATTCCAGTCACCAGCAGCACAAGTATCACCTGCACCATGTCTGCAGCACACGTGGTCCCCATTACATTACTCAAGCAGGGAGGAAAGGATGTGCAAGCAGCCTACAGAAACAACACAGTGTTGGAGTGCTTGAGGACTGTGAGGAAACACAGGAACAGACATGGAAGGTGCTCTAAGGAGAGAGTCAGCTGCTCACTTCAGGACAGGAGAGGTGCTCAGCTTTAATCACACAGAGCTACCATCACATGGGATAACTTTCTAGCAGACAGAACCACAAAGCACCAAAACAGATGGGATGTGAAAGTCTTTATCAGCACTGGGAGCCTTTCACATCAGGCTGGGCAAGCATTTGTCAGGAATGATGTAAGGCAAGTTAACGCTTACTTGGACAGAGAAATCGGCCTAGATGACTCTCTTCCAAGCCATTTTGATCTATGGCCCTACATCAAGGAACATTGAGTGTTGGCCAGTAATTGACTCATATTTGGTCATCTGCGTCCCCAGAGATGTCACCCTAGTGGAGTCACTCTGTCAGTTCCTCACATGGAAAGCAGTCTCATTCCTACAAGACCACAGGTAGTTTATCCTCTGTAAGGATACACATATTTCTTTGCATCTCTAAGGTCCCTGTGAAAGCCCCTCTCACCCCTTATCTTGGGTGGAGACTGAAAGCACAGGCGGTACTTGCACTTTGGGGTGCTCACACAGACAGTACACCAGAACAACAATGGCTCTCTCTGACTTCCAGCCTCAGGGGGGCTTCACACTTCCCACTAACAGCATGAGGGACTATCCCAGTTCTGCATTACAGCTGTGAGCCCCCTTCCAGTTTCCCAACACGAGCCCAGTGTCAAAGCTGTTTCACTGGCACAGGAATTGAGGTTAAAGCCCCGCTTTACAGCTGCTCTTGCCCTTCAGCTGCCTGCTCACCTCAGTTCTCCCTCTGCCCGGGGTTTGCACCTCCCCAGGCTGTGGGAAGGCTGAGGCAAGATCCTCTCCAGCACCGACACAGCTAAACTGGGACCGCAGCTCCATCTGCAGGGCTCTGTCAAACCGCGAGCCTTTCCCACCTCCTCAGGGAAGGCTGGTTATCCCAGTGGATACCGCACACCTGGTAACCCCAAAACACAGATGTCAGCACACACACACAACCACGCTCCTCGGGGTCTTGAAAGCAAACACAACTCCTGTCCAAAAGCATCACCTCAGGAATCAAATCACCGTTTCAATACAATTCCAAAGATCCAGTAAATTCCCAGAAAATTCAATGTATGTTAGACACAGAATTACACAAAATGCCAAGTGAAGCGTCAGCCTCCTGTGGCTCCAGGGAGCAGCTCTGCCTCTGCAGAGCTCACGTGCACAGTGAGCCAGTGTCAGCTCACAGGCAACACAGACACGGCCCAGTGCTCCAGCAAGGAGCCTGTGGTTCCTTAAAACCACCATCTCCAAAAAGTTTTTCTGTCCCAAAATGAGCCTGAGCCAGCATGAGGAAAGCACTGAGGAACACACTGTACAACACCAGCACATTCCCTCAGATGCAAGCCTGACAAGAACATCCAGCCTCTTGGGAGGAACAGCAGTTTTTCTCCATTCCTGTCTTTATGAAAAGGTCAGCAGCACCATGTGGTTTTCCAAGATATATAACCCATATGCAATGCAAATCTATGGAGATGCAAGCATTTTTATCATTGCTGTAGCTATAAATATAGGAATTTAACACTTGTCCTACTGAGTTAGACCAATAGTCTGTCTCACAGGGGATTTGTCCTGCTCAGAGTTTGGACCAGGGACTGACCAGTGCTTCCAAGGAAAAGCACACTGCCTTCCCACAGCCCAGCCATCAGCACACTGAAAGGGTCAGGTAATTCCAGCCTGCTGTAGGGAAACAGCCCAACCCTGAAGAATGCAGCATGCTGCTGTTTAATGTTCCCATAATCCAGCTTCTAAGACATCCTGCAGAAGCAGACTGTGTATATTGCTCTGTTTCATACATGAACACTGCTAACACCCAGAAGAAATCTGTGAATTAATTTCTTTAAGTTTTAAACAGTCTGGCAAACTAAACTTTAAAAAAATCTAAATTATCCTAAAAAATCCACAACCAAACACCACCTCTACAATTTGTACTCATGGCTTTTGCAGGCAAAACTGCCAGAAACCAGGTGTGCTGGAACCTTATTTCCAAACCTAGGCTCAAGTGCACTTTAACTGAACTTTTTGAGTTCTCTCCTTCCCTAGATTTCCTTTACTGTGATTAACCAGGGCAGGTACAGCAGGCCAAAGAAGACTCACAGTTTCAAGTAAAAGTGTACAGGACATGGCAAACTACTGGGGTGGATAAATGCAGTGTGAGAGGTAGGATGGGATTAAAGTCCAGAGGTTCTGTAACAGCCCAGAGGGTGGGAAAGGATCCAGCTAGAGATCTGAGCACTGGTACGTCAGAGAGAGCTCAGGAAAGCAGGGTCAATGCTCAGGAGTTAAGGAGTGAATGAAAGAGCAGGGAGCGTGGGAGAGGTAGAGGAGAAAGGGAGATGTATTAGTGCTCATGTAGCACCTCTGAATCTGCTGCAGCCTCCAAACAGACTCAGTTTGCTGATACATCTGCTGCCTAATGTTTCTGGCTGAGCAGTCCTAGTTCAGCCTGGACAGAGCTAGACAGCCCGTCCCTGGCTCACACAGACTGCAGGGACACTGTCTGGACACCTCCAACCCTGTTGAGTGCTCACCTCTACTGGCACAGAACTGCTTCCATTTGGACTGGCAGACCAGCTCCTGTTCTTTGCTTGCTTTACTTCCTTCCCTGGCTAGCTATGGTCAGGAAAGGAACTTGACACACCAGAAACAGCAGCAACAGCCAGCAGCATCTTGAATTTAGTCCTGCCATTATTTATAATGTCATGATGTTGCCTGTCCATTTCAGGGACTTCTCTCTGTGCTGTTTCAGGCAGCCCTGCTCTGAGTCATCCTTCTCACAGAGAGACCTCAGCTATTCCCACGGCTGTCAAAAGACTGGGTCCTACTCCAAACTCAGCTTGTCAAATTCTGTACAAGTCATTTCACCTCCTGTTTTTCAACTTGTCCATCTGCAAAACTGGAGTAGCAACTCTGGCCTTCTTTGTAAAGTCGTGCAACTAAATACCTCACATGGAAGTTGGCAATTCTATTACTATCAGAGCAATGTGTGGGTGCCAGGTGTTTATTCAGGTCTGCTAGCATGTCTGAATAATTGCAGAGCAATTCTTGTAAGGACACTGATCTGAAGCACTATCTTTATTACAATGTTTTGACTGTTTCTGGCAACATCCATCAAGTGTTACGGGCTGTAGATCAGGTGCTGTAACACATGCACTGATCCTTTAATGACATGTCACTCGGCAGGACTGAAAAACAAAGACTGCTTTGGTGTTGGAGTATCAGGATCCTGGAACAGAAATGAATTTGAAATGTGCAGCTCAGTCACGTCCTGTTATACCTGCAAATCCATGTGCCAATATAAACCAGAGCCTAGATCTATCATCCAATCAGGTCACATTATTTATAAATGTATCTCAAGGTCAAAAAAAGTGAAATTCTTTCTAGGTCAAATGGGTGATCTGGCACATTGAGAAGTTGTATTTTCAATGAAACACCTTGAGCTGTGAACTCTTCCATCTTGGGTCCTGAGATTATCCAGTCACTTTCACAGAGCAGACTAAAAAGTTTCATGCAGTTCCCTGAGGAAGGTGAAACACTTCCACATGCTCAGCTGAACTTTACCATCTCTGGGTCTAGTCTCTATCAAGATAGGAAAGGGGTTTGACAGTGCATGGAGAGTCCAACACATTGGGGAATGGAGATTCCTTTCACCCGGCAAAAGAAGTTTTCACCAAGCTGTTCAACCAGACTCAAGAGCAAAAAGCACCCTGCAAGGAGAGTTATGTCTGGTACAGTTGTCATCTGCTTTGTTTCTGGATGTGCAGAAATCTGGGCCTGTGGGAAAAAGAATGACCAGAGCTTTATGTCTCTCTCAGGGAGAACCTGCCTCTACCTCTATCCTAAAAAAGCAGTACTTTTCCAATGGCAACAATCCCACCAGAACCAGTCACCCCATCAGAAATGCTCACTTGTCAGGCTGTCACAGGATATCAGAAGGCTGAGATACTAAAGAAGAGCCCCTGTTTTGTCAAAGCTGTGGAGTTTCTCTGGCTGAGTTCGTTCAACACATCAGAGTGCAAGGACATATTCTACCAAAGATACATACCTACAACTAAAACAAAAAATCTGAATGTAAAAAAGGACTTACTTGCCACAGAAATCCTTGTGAATGGCATGGAGGGTGAGTAGCAAGTTTGGGTGTTCTTGCAGCCAGTGCTCCACCATATTTGGCTGTCTGGGATCAACTTCCAGAAACACACTTCTGAAAAGACACATTTGGGAGTAGAAAGTGGGGAGATGCACATGTTTAGGTTGTTAAACTGATAAAAATGAAGGTCTTTCTTTATGGATAACTCCTACCAGTGGGAAATGAAAAGGTAAGTAAACATACTGTTATCCAACAATCCTAAAACAGGTCACAGCTGTCCATTTAAGATGCAGATCCCAGCTGCCTCCTTCAGTTAAACCCTTGTATCAACATGTGAAGAGCCGTTTTGAACCTCATGCAGAGATTCCACCAACTTCCTTCTGAAGCCCACTAAGATTTAAGGCCAGAATGCAGTTTTATGCTACAAGTACAGGAACGCTGAGCACTGGCCTGGCAGTATCCAGTTCCTTTGTGTATAAGCAGTGAGAACCATGAAGTACAAGTCACACTTTACACATTTCCTACAATAAAAGTCTCCATAAAACAGTTATGAAAACACCACCAGCTTTCAGGCCTACACAAAGCTAATCAGCCAGCCTCAGTTGGGGCACCAGCACCAGGCCTGGACACTGCAGGGCTATTTCCATCTCTGTCAGGCTTTACAACACCAGCCCATTTCCCATCTTGCCTTATGTGAGAGGCAGAACCACCCCAGCTCACAGGCATGTGGAGCAATGGAGCTGGTTATGGCGTGGGACAGCACAACAAGGTACAAGTTTAACAAGCAAAGGACAGAGGCCAAGCCCCATCATATGCTTTCCTAAGAATTCCAAAAACATCCCACACTGAATACTCCTCAAAAATTCACCAAGCTGGGTGTGGATCTCATTTCTGACCTCAAAAACTTTCACTTTTCAATGGGGGCTCCACCTTATAAAATGAGCAAAAAGGGAAGAAAAAGAAATAATCCTAAGAACCAACTCCATAGGACCAGCCTCTACTGTTGGGAAGTTGTGAGGAACATCTTCTGCTCTTGTGGTCATGCAAAGCATGAGGAATGAATTCTGCATGGATTATGCCTCTCAATACCTCCATTCTTCTTTTCTAAACAGCAGATTTTCAATGACCTCTCATGCTGGCCAAATGTCAGGAATATTCAACAGGATGTATGAATGCCCTGGCACATGAACAGTACACTAAGACTTATCAACACAATGATCTTCAAAATGGATCCCACATGACAGAGAACAGGAACAATAAGTTTTGAATACTAATCAAGGAGAAATTTAACATTTAAGAAACTGTCCCTGCCTAATCTTCTTTGTCTCTGGGATATTCCGCATTGTACACTGGCACAATAATCAAGTTTCCCCTAAATAAAGGACGGAAGTGAAGATCCATATCCATCCTTACAGAGTTCTACAATGCTTCTCCTTTCATCAGTTATTCACTTTAGAAAGTTTCTCTGCTTTTTGCACTCTCTCCCATGTTCTTTTTTGTTCCTGCTTTGACCTTTAAAGGTTCTCACCTCACTAATGACCACAAAACACCACCACCAGTTGAGGAAGGCCTGTATTCCTTTATTAACCAATTCCAAGAAATTTTGCTTAAACACATGACATTTTTTAAGCTGCCATTATTAAATGGGGCAACAGGGGCCAATTTTGCAACTATTCTCCCTCTGTTTTGTTTTCATACAGGAAGGTACAGAAGTTATAGAAGTGAATGGACAAAAGACATGAAATTCAAACAGAGAGCAGTGCTTACCCAGTATCCTTTAGAAGAGAAGGAGCCAAAGCCAGAATTGTTTTGATGACTCTCATCCCATCATCTCCCCCATCCAGTGCATCAAGGTCTTCATAGCTGGTGTGGGAAGAAGACATTTAACAGCCATTAACATGGCCCTTGAGAATCCATCACCCCCCACATTCCATGGAGGAAGGTGCCCCTAACACATCTGAACTCCAATGCTCCTATAGCAGGTGACAACACTCATCCCTTTTATGTAAAATACAGAGAGTGAAAAGGCAGCTATCACTGATAAACTCCACATTTAGCATAAGCAGAAAACATCCTCCAATGTCTTCCTGAAAATTAGGAGCCAACTGCAGCCAGGGTCTCACAGTTATGGCACACAGATGTGTTCTGTGATAGCAGGACAGGGAATGAGTAGCTTGTACAGCAAGGGAGCACTGCTTGCTTTCAACCAAGCCAACAACCAGAGCAGCCTGCCATCTAACCCAGCAGAGACAACTGGGATGTAGAAAGCTCAGCTTTCAGAACCTGCTCTGGTGCAGGTGGGGGCAGGACTTGTCCTGACATGCATGATAAACAGTTTTGGGGGAGAACCAGCACACACAAAGTACTTCCACATCTCAGAAGAGTTTATTCATTTTTTTCTGCTTAAGACAAGTATTGGGATGAGACTGGGTAGCAACATTTCCACTCAAGTTTTTGGCCCATCACAAAAAGCTGCTTGGATTACTCTTTCTTTCATAAAAGCATACCAATTATTTAAAAAAAGTCTAACAGGAAAAATACTCTGAAACAGTTTTGCATTGGGAACTTGTTAGTTTCAAAGTATGTGTTTTGCCATTTTAATAAGTATTTAAAGTACTTCGATACTGCTTCAGGCCTGTAAGCAGTATCAAAGTAACACTGAGTTATTACATACCATATAAACACACCTACACTTTGCACATGGATACTACATTTGCATGTTTTGTGTGCAACTGTGTGAAGTACAAGGAAGCAGGCAGATAACCTTGCTTCAAGGAAAAGGAGAGGGAAAATCTATTTGTTTGATTACCGGAGGATTTCTGCATCCAGGGAAGCCATGTCTTCATGGAAAACATATGGGGGGTTACTGACTATGACATCTATGGGACCCCAGGGTTCCAGCAGCTGTCTGGCAGAACCTAGAAAAGAAAGAATCAGAACCAGCTCTCAACCATAACCTCTTCCCTAAAAGCTCAGTGTCAACAACCTACCCAGAAACAGCCAAGTGTCAACCTAACTGGATAAGCCTCAGCAAATGTCAGTTTTGACT
Source organism: Serilophus lunatus (assembly GCA_013399895.1). Taxonomy (NCBI): domain Eukaryota; kingdom Metazoa; phylum Chordata; class Aves; order Passeriformes; family Eurylaimidae; genus Serilophus; species Serilophus lunatus. The sequence continues at coordinate 899,886 of VXBA01000527.1, forward strand.
GGTTTTAGCAGAGTCTGGGCAAGACAAGTATCCTTCCCTGGTTCAATTCACCAAATTTCGGGTGAATTAAGGCTGAGGACTGAATCTAAACTGAGTATCTGGGCTCCCTCTAGCATCAACAGAGAGCCAGGCATGTACATGTTTATTTAAAGCATCCATGTCAGCATGGAATGAATTACATCCTGTATATATTTGCCTTTCCCCAGTAACAGTAAAGAGCACCTGGACTACCAGACAACCTTTGGACACCTAAAACCAGGAACAATTAATTCACCTTCTGATGTAGTCAGGGACTTCTCTCTGAAGGGGAAAGATTCACTGGCTTACTTCTTACTAGCTTTTTTCTCTATTAACTTCAACACCCTTCTGCCACCTACATTCCAGAGTTGTATTTCACACCTGCCTCCTCCATCAAATCAAAACGGGAGAAAGACAAAAGGGAATGTAACAGTGAAAAGAGTTACTGTGTGAAACATCTTGGTGGATTATATGAATCCTCTCCTGGAGTTGCAGCCTGTAAAATTCCAGAAGCAAAAACAGAAAAAAGAAAGATTAGGAGGCGTGTTTATGTGGATTCATGAACAGTATATTCTACAAACAGATCACTAAATATTGCACCTCTTATCTGATCCACTTACATCCTACCCCACTGACTGCAGCTGGATTCCCTTCAAGCTGCAAGGGAAGTTTAGGATCTTCTCTTTGCCCAAGGAACAAAATTCAAAGCAAAGAGCCCACTGTGCACCCATGGTGACCCCCAGGGTGCGGCTCCTCTGTGTGCTCCCTGCTAAGAGAAAACAGTTGATTCCCTCTTGAATCCAAGGAATCCTGAGCAGAGCTCCCTTGATGCTCCTGGGACAGGAGAGAGAGGCCAGTCTGAAAATAGCCTTGGGCTTGGTGGCAGCCTGATACTACAGGAGAGGTCACAGAAACGGGGAGAATGACACACCAAGGAAGGAACAGAAACTCTAACCCCTCATCCACATGGTCCACTCATCAAAATATGTCCCTTTTCTCAGTTTTGCCTCTGGCCTTTGTGAAGACATTTGAGCAATGTCAGAGGAAGCACTTCCCAAAGACAGAAACACAAGGCTGATTAGGATCTACTGTAGGAGCAAGACTCCAGCCTCCCACAGAAGATGCCGTTCCCAGACCAGCAACAGCACATTGTGGCAGAGTCTGGCACTGTCCCTTAACTCCTGTCCTCAGTGTGGACACAACTGCCCAGATCTCTCCGCATAATCCTTCTTCCCACCACGGCAGCCTTACACTTGAGTCCTGCTTGCCTTGGGCAAGGCTTGTGGTCCTGCCCTGTCAGCACACACAGCCACCAAGAAAAGCAGGGATTTCTGCATTGCATGCCATGTTCTCAGGTGGACTATCTGGCACTGGGATTGATTCAGTAAGACTCACCTAACCATGCTGAGAACACAGAGGGCATAAGGGAGTTCTAAAAAGCAGGCAGGATCCAAGCTGGGTTCAGTCAAGCAGTAACACAGCTTATCCTGCTGACTTCTCTTCCAAGAGCTACAGGGCTCCATGCCATGGACAAGATCATAAGGATGTAATGTAAATACCCACGGAGCAATACGAGGTTCTCAGACATGGCATTTACACTCCCTCATCCACTCTTGAGCCAACAAACAATGTTAAGAAGCATGATGATTTTTCCCAGATGACGGAGCAATAATTTACCAAGAAGGCAAAGCTCTGGCCAGCTTTTATTATATCTATGAAAAATTGCAACAGAACTTGGTTTGACACTGACACATCAGAAGGAAACCTCTGCTCCCCATTTCCTGTAACTGGGCTAGGAGGCAAAGGGTAATAGTGAGATGGCAAGTTTGGGAAGGGTTTGTTCCTACACATTTCTTCAGACTCACATATGAGCTGGGTCTGGGTTTCAAGGAGTGGAGAAATGCAGCTCAGTGTAGCCAGAACCAGAAGTAGCCCATCTCTGTAGCCCCAGTGCTGGCAGCAGCTTGGGAAAAAAGGGTATTTTGAGCACATCTTGAGACTCATGGCTGTACTGGACTCCACTAGAAATAGCAATAGGAATTCTTTCTGAGATGGCTAAAATTAATGCCAGGAGGTCCAGCACTTACTGAGGACATGGATGCAAGCTGGAGCTCTGTACCTATCACAATGCCTACAGAGACTGGAATCCAGGACTCAGAAGCACACTGGGAGTTCCAGCTCTGAGGCTCCTTGTGGTAGTGACAGTGCAGAAGAACCAAGTGAGGAAGCAGAGCCACTAGGAAGGATAAGGTCCACCTGACAGACATATGTCCTGACTTCAGCACAAGGTGTTTGATTCAGCAGCTCTGACTATCCAGCCACAGCACAGGTGTCTGAACTGCATGAGACCCAGCAGCACCATTCCCACTAAACCAAGACTGCCAGGAGGATCCTGAGGGATATCACACTCACAGCACATCAGAAAAGTGCTACTTGAGTGTGCAAGCTTATTCCTAGAGGAGCGAGGACAGACACAAGCACAGCAATAAGGATTTAGGGAGCCAGAGAGAGAAAGGTTGGGGCTACATTTATGTCACTTAGGTTAAGGACAAATGTTCCTACTGCTCCCCTGAGCTTCCCAAGTTCACAGAAAGGGATAAGTGTAGTTACCAAGAAACTCTTTGAAAACCCTTGACAACAAAGAGTGTGTAAGTCCTTTTAGTTTATTTGGGCTTCTGTCTTTGCAAAGCATGTTCACAAGTCAAAGAAAAATACTCTTCTAAACACAAGCATTTTTTTTCCTGAGTTATTACACACTTGAGGAGCTCAAACAACAAAACATTCTCTGGTTTCCAGTGGTGATAAAAATGAACTACATGTACAAATATTGAGGACTCTTGGTCTTTCTCAAACAACAATTTACAAAAAATGAGTAATCTGTGATCTTGTACCTATGTGCGTTCTCCCTGGTAAGATCCACAGCAGCCTCCTCTCTATCCATGGCTATGACCCGGCTCTAGGACAGAAACCAACAACAAAGCCCATCAAAAGCACACGTTACAACACCAAGGCTCCCGAGCAGATATGCTCTGCCAAAAAGGCAAGACCAGAACTGACAGCTGACTGTTCACTCTTGGCTCCTGAAAGGAACACCTCATGAAGAATGCATCTGGGGCACTGCTGGGATCATGAATCACGCCTACTAAGGCACTAATGTGACCAAGGGCACTCTGCAGCACAGCCAGGAGCCCACCAGGACAGACAGGCTTCTGAGCTGACAGCAGTCACACTGACTCAACATTACCTGATAGCTCTCAGCTCCTGGTAGTGTGAGACTCAACTAGCTAGTGAGACTGGCTAGTCTGGGGTACACACAGGCTGAAGGAAGATCATGCTGTAGGTGACTCCTCTCTAATGCACATGGAATCCCTTCCAGCACTAACACAACCTCTTGGACACAGGTTCTGGAATTTTCCATCTGTTACGCAGACACTTTTTATCTAGTTACTTCACTGCAGTCCTTAGATCACATTCATTGCCTGTACTGACTCCATGTACTTGACTGTGTGTCAAGTATTTGAGAGTTCTCTAGTATAACCTTAAGAGACAGGACAACACAGCTAGAAGTTTGTTTGACCTGCCATTCCACTTTGGGAAAACTGCAGGCAAAGGCCTGACTCGGTTTCGCTTTGCTTAATGTTTTTTAAGCACAGATATTGGGAAGAATTCACAGAGAATGAGTGCTTGAAGAAACTACCTTGCAATTGAAGATGATGGTGTGATTTGCCATCATTCCTAAGGGGATTAATTTCACATCCCCAGACTAGAACCCAAAAACACGAAGCTGATTCTCAAAACGAAGGGCACAGCTGAGTCCATATATTAAAAGTTGCTGCTGTTTCCTCAGAACCTTAGTGCCAAACTGCCTCGAATACTACAGAGATTCCACAGTGAAAACTCCACTTAGCTGTCAGTGCAGGTACCACTAATTCTAATCAGTCAAGGCCCCTTATTTCTCTGGACACAGCAGTTTGTGTGGGGAAAAGAATGTAATCAGTTACAGGGACAGACTGACACATCTCTTTAACTTAACAAGCAAGGAAGAGAGCATGAAGCTCTTCTAGCTCAGGAAATCAGAGCAATTATACTCTGAAGTCGTGAAGCGCAAGTATTAACCTTCTCAGGTCACTGGGAGGAGGAACACCCCTCCCATTGCAGGCATCAACCTCTAATTCTTACATAAAAAGGTTTATACTTCTATAAGAAGAGGGGTTGTCCACAGCAATTATTGTTCATGAGAAGGAACTGGCTGGTCTGTAGTTCTTAGGAAAGGGGAATACTTTTCCCTCAACCCCATGTGATGAGATCTTGGATTCACTTCTTGTTTTCTTGGGTTTTTTTGGTTTTTTTGCTTTGGTCACTCAGATCTCAGTTCCCTTCCTGCTCTTTTCACTCTGTTCAGAACCTATGGATTTTTACCAGGGAACAAAAGACTTCTAAAAGGTGGTTTGGCAGTTGTGGCAGTGATGTATGCTTGTCACGTTGATCCCAAGTACTGACACTGCTATGGTAATCCCTTCCCTGTATTCATTTAATCTTCAGCTTCCTAGAGATAAAATCTTTTCATTCACAGCAAAGTGATTTTTAGAGATGACTGCCCCATAAATTTGACTTGTGAGTGTGTGCCCAAGCCTCAGCCCTCCTTCCTCAGCCCAGGCTATTAGCTTAAACCAACACCCACCGGTGCTTCAAGCTAAGGTGATTAATTGTGAGCTGTGACAGCTGAACAATGAGCACATTCATTTCTTTTATTCTCATTATGTCTCTGCTACTCCTGCAGACAGACAGCTGGGGAGAGCAACTCACAAATATCCCTCCTCCACCTAGTATGAATTTAGAGAGCCTGGCTGTCACAGGCCTGAGCTGCCAAAATCCCATCAGAGAAGTCTGTGACATCTCAGTCACAAGAAGTCACATCAGAAGAGCAGAGTGGGATTGTCCTCTAACACAGGCATCTGCTGTACCAGGAGCACTGTAGAGAACTCACCTGTGGCAGTTTGCACAGCAGACTCAGAGCAATTGCTCCAGAGCCACAGCCAACCTCCAGGATCACAGGATGGGGCACAGGAACTGGGAAGCCGAGGCCTGAATTCCCATGCTTCTGAGATTCTTCCTCCACAACTAAAGAGACGAGATCCTAACAAAAACAAACAAAATTACTAAGGGAGCTGTTTTGATTGACACCGTTGTGATCTGAGGACTGAATTTTTAATTTTTTGACTGTGTACCAAATGAAATGCATTTTTGTTGCTAATTATAAAAACACAGATGGTAGCAATGGAACTGACATGCCAGGAGTTACTTCAGCTCCATCTCCCCCACTGAGTGCTTTGATTAGTTACCAAATCCTCAGGATACAATTTCCCACAGATCCTCTGAAACCTTCTAGCACTATTGGGAAAAACAATAACCAAACAGCTGGAGCAGATTATCTTCTGCAATACCATTTTATTTACTCCAAAATTTCAGCTTTCAGAATTTGCAAGCATCAAAATTTAAGATTTCTACACTGCCTTAGGATGCGTGATCTGGAGGCAGCTCCTAACAGCATCTAAACCAATAATCCAACCTGCAGATGGAAAGCAAAGGTAATGAGTTACTAAATGATCCAAATGAGCAGATCCCTGCATGGATTTCAGATTATGGACTCCAACTACATTTTGCTAGTAAAAAGTCACATGGAAAAGATTTTCATCCATGTTGATTGATCTTAGTGCAGCTCTGTCATTGCTGCCTCTTCCCCCCCCATCACACTTTTTTTTTTTTTAAATCCCTTTGCAATGTCATATAAAATCCAACACAGCAGGAGAGGTGTCACAGATTTCTATTTGTGAAAATGAGTAAGGATCTACAAGAGAAAGCACACACACCTCCCTCAGACTGCAGCATGAACTTCCCTTGCTACTCACTGAAGAGAACTGTAAGACAGGACCCTTATGAACACCCTGAGTTCAGCAGCAGCTCGGCAGGTGCTCACAGATCCTTGCAATCCTTGTCCTTTCACAGCACAACAGCACACAGGCAAGGCCTTGCTGCCCAAGGCATTCCTACCATGGCTGGGATACTCCATGTCTGAGAGGTCTGCTGTAATCTCTTCTGTAATCCAGAAATCTTAACAGAACGTACCAATTTTTGCCAACAGGTGAAAATAAAATACATTAACAGGAAAAATTACCTGCCTTACATTTTAACAAGGAATCTTGCATATTATTGGCATAAGCAGGAATACTGAAAAGCAACATGTCCTGGCAGGCAGGTCAGCTTCTCTCTCACTTTACAATGGCCTTTGTCAGGAGCCTGAACTGGGCAGCACTTCCTTGGATCTATCACCTTCCCTGAGTGGCAGCATGAGACATGCCTTGCGCAAAGCTCCAGTATCTATGAAGATATTTGTTGCTGCTGGTCATCCCTCATACGGGGCCAACCCACATCTGCAGTGAGTGGGAAGGGAGGATGCAAAGGGGTATAGCAATGAAGTGTTGAGGTAGATGAGCTTTGATTAACCATCCCCAGAGCAGAGCTCTCAAGGCATTGTCTGTTTAGTCAGACTATTTTCTGAGCTGTTTTTTTCAGTAGTCTGGCTTCACCAACAACAGCCTTTTGGAAACCACTGTTGCCTTATCATTCTTTAGGCTCCTTTTCAGAGCCACAGCCTTTTGGGGCCTTCAGGGGCTTTCTAGCAACAAGCACCTTCAACTGTTTGTTCAACTTCATTGTTTTCTCTCAGATCTTCTCCATTTGTTGAGCAGGAAAGAGTCAGTCTACAAAGGTCAGTTTGGTGACTGATACATAAGTAGCCTCAGCCAGGGATGAGCAGCCACACCACAAAGCCCTGCCCTGGTCAACCTGTCATTATTGGCACTGTGCTCATACAGGATTTTGCTAGCAGCCTCCAAAAGGACATATTCCGCACTGTTGCTCTGGCATTTCTTTCCTAGACAATTATGGATGAAAGCATTCTTACAGGCTCCCAACATGTGGTAAACCATTAGAGGACTATCAGCACTCCGACAACAACAGGGCAAAATAAACACCTTATCTCCCCATTTCTTTGCAAAAAGGGCTTTGGCCATTCAGCCAACAGCTCAGATGAATCAGTCTGAAAACACTCCAGCAGTGCAGACAGCCAGAGGTTGGAACCACAGCTGGTTTGGCGAAGCAGGTGTTGATGATTCCAAGACCACAGAAGAAGAGGCACCCAAAAAGTTCTGCTTGACCATTAAATCACTTTTTAAAAATACCAACTGTTTCTGGACACTTACAAATATTTCCAGGAAATCTCTAGAGTAACTCAGAACCATCTGTCCCCAGAGTAGCACAAGTTACTGATTACAAATGTCCAAATGTGACTTCCATACACTAGAACTATCTTCACCATTTATTAACTTTCTTAAGGTTTGTCATTAGTAATTTCAAGCTTGATGTTTTTTAATGGAATGTCTACTTTACACATTCCAAAGTGAAAGTATTTTAGAGTGCTTGCCAAAGCTCCTATTTAAATATGACCCACTTCAGTTTTTACCACATGTATAAATAAAAAAGGATGTTTTTATTACTTAGGCTTTTTATCTTGATTCCCAACCCCCTTGCCTCATCTCTGTTATTTCATATGCTTCTTACTGAGGCAAAGGCTGGTTATTTCATGGTACACATGTTTATCATAATAGTACAAAACTAAAAGACAAAAAATAATGTGACAACCCAAAGAAACAACATTTTTCTAGACATTAGTGCCGCATCACAACAAAAAGTTAAATAGTTGAGAAAATAATTATTCAGCTTGTTTGACAAGCAAAGAAGATGATTTTCTAACTGGTAAAGAGTCAGGAAAATCCAGCAACCATGACCAAAGTATATCCAGTCATCCCACTGCAATTGCCTGTAGGCTCCCTTTTCAGAAATCAGGAATGATTAAGTTATCCAAAATTATTTTGAAACCATATTCTTCAGATTCCTCTCAGTACTTTTCATCTTCTAGCAAATGTTCCAGCCAAAATCTGTGCTTCTCCAAACACATCAACATCTCCAAAATATCATCACTGGAAATTGATAAATTAAAGCACTTTGCAGAACCCCTTTCAACTCTCATCTTGGGAGATGATATGTTTCTGGGCAAGCATTACAGTGTTCACACAGAGACCATAAAACACCCTGCAAGTCAGACATTCACAACCTTTGCACAAGAATCCAACTGGAACCACAGTTGGGGAAGAGCAACAAAGAGGCTGATGGTGCTAAAAAGAGATGGCAGTCCCAGACAGAGAAACTGGGACAACAGCAGCTGGCCAAGGGCTGGGTCTTTATTGAGTAGGATATCCCATATCTTCCACACTGACCAGATTCAGAGCACAAACACCTGCTAATATATGAAAGCCACTGATCACCAGCTTTAAAGATTGAGAGAGAAAATTACAAAAATTCCACTGGGATATAAGAGAAAACACTTTGGCAGCCTTGATAATTAACCTTTGGAAAGTGTTAGGTAAATTCTCCAGGATCTGGCACTCCAAACTGAAATGGCAGCCTGGTCAATAGGGCTTACTTTCACTCACATCATTTACAGGATTCAATCCACCAGGGAGAGAAATGTCCTTCACTACAGAAAAATGCTATTTTGGGGAAAACAAGGACTTGACAAATGATTTGTTTCTAAAACCTGGAGAATGAGGCAGCTTCCTCAGGTGCCCTGTCCAAAACATCTAAAGAAACAGAGCTTGGCCTCCCTTCAATTGTTTTTTCTTTTTGTTTTTTTGTTTGTTTTTACTGTTGTAGATAAAAAAATGTAAATATAATTAAAAAAAATCAAAGTGCTTTATTAAAGAGCAAGTAAAATCTGAAATTTAAAAAGTATTTTGGAAATGTGACCCAATTCCATATTTGCCCACAGCATTCTAAACACTGGGTAGGATGAATGCTCAATTGTGGAGTTAATAGAATGCAAATTATTGCTTACAATATGAGTCATAATTGTCAATAACAATACAGTTTACACTAAAAATTCTGCTAACCAGTGCTGTAGGTACTGGCAGAACTCCTTTTATCCTGGAGCCTGGTATACACACAAAGGGTGCACATGTCACTGCGTAGATGGGTGTGCAGGGACCTACACTCTGTTGCTTAGTACAAAACAGAGTGGGGATAAGCTATTGACCCTTTGTGTCTTGACCAGAAGAGAATTTAAAAATCTACAGGGGAAAATGTAGGACATTCTTGTAAGGGAGAAGGATATCTGGTCCTGACTAGAAAAAAACTTTGGAAAGACTAGAAGAGACCTATTAGTCTATTTAGCCTAGAAAAGAGAAGACCAAGAGAGAATCCCATCAATGCACGTAAAATGTCAAAGGTGGGTGCCAAGAGGACGGTTCCAGACTCTTCAGTGGTGCCCAGCAATGGGCATAAACTACAACACAAGAAGTTTCATCTCAATATAAGGAAGAACTTGTTTCACTGAGGGTGGCAGAGCCCTGGAGCAGCTGCCCAGGGAGGTCCTGTTGTCTCCCTCTCTGGAGACATTCCAAACCCACCTGCTCCAGGTGACCCTGCCTTGGCAGGAGGGCTGGACTGGATGATCTCCAGAGGTCCCTTCCAACCCCAGCTATTCAGGGATTCTGTGATTACCCGCAGTTCCAAGTACAGGGGACACAAATATTTGCTCCCCTTGCTACTTAACTTCCAGCACTTAGGAGGCTCTCAAGTTTTTGTTCCACAGCCAAGCTGCTCACAGCCTCACCTCACAATTCCAGGAAGTTTTGCTTCACTGTCAGATTCACCCTAAGTTCATACTGTCATTTATTTGGGATTTTTTTCCCTCCCATCCTCTCTGTTGAGTGAAACAAGCACAGAACTCTGTGCACACCTCCAGCTTCCCCTGAGCCTCTGCCTCACCCTCCCACCCACAACTGCGGTTCCCCAGCATCCCCTCAGCACACACTTGTGTTCTCACAGGTTCTTGGTATCATCTCTCCCCTGTGGCCAGGTCTCCAGTTCACTGTATTTCTTGGAACCACAGCTGCACAAAGCAAGTGTGAGGCCAGGGGCTGCCAGCACCCAAACCACAAGCCCCACAGCTGCAGGCCCAGCTAGCAGCCAGCACAGGGTCAGGTGGTTTCCAGCACCAAGGCAGCCAGGAGGAAGCAGCAGAGATTCCTGTGCTCCAGGGTGGCTGCAGAGCCTCTCCCAGGGCCAGAGCTGAAGGAATCCTGTGCTACATCCCAGCAACAGGGAATGACCCATCCAGTGCTTCAGCCATTAAAGTACAACACTGAGAAAAATAAGAGGAAAAGCAAGGGTGGAGGTCATAAACTCACGCTATGTGAGCACCTTTTCTTCATGCCCCATGTGCTCTGGAGAAAGCAGGGAAAACAAGGTTCCAGGGGCACAAGCCAGAGTGGCAGGTGGCTCTAAATTGCCAGGTGGGCAAACAGGACAAGGAAAGCAAAAGACCCAGGAAAACCACCTTCTCTCTGCCCTCGCACACTTCCTGGGAATGTTTTTCTTATTTGTGTGCTTTCCAGAAACTTCTGTTCTCAGAATCCAGGACTCTACATAGAGCTTGATCTGATATTAACCAAATTACCCCTCCCCTCCTGTTTTTCCACTTGGCTGCAAACCAGTACATGGCAAAGTACCAGGAAGCCAAGCTGGAAACCTAACCTCAAGGCAATGGCCCTAGAAGATTTCTGCCACATCCCCTGCTTCCAAAACCCAGCCACCAAGCTAGTCCACTGCTTCGTGGACAGGCAGGGGTTTTGTCCTGGGCTCTCCTGCCTGGCACCATAGCAGGAAAGAAAATCTATTAAACTTACACTATAAATCCATAGGAAGTAAAGCACCAGGAGAGCCACTGATCTCAAAATAATAAGTGGCTTTATTAGGCATTAGCAATGACAGACAAACACGTCAAAACATGCCTAACACTGAGGAAGGGGTTTGGCTTCTCTGTCACACCACAGAAGCTCCTGATGTGTCAGGGCACATGCCAAGTGCTGCTTCATCTGTCAGAACAGAGGCTGTGACAGCACCTAGAAATGACTTTACCAATAGACAGCAACCTTCGCAACCCATATGTGCTCATGCCCAAGAGAAATTACCACAGCTGTCACATCTAAATTTAGCCAAGCCCGAAGGGCAAGAGTGGATCCAAGTCACTGCACACTGGCCATAACTCGGGTCTCCAGCACAAAGCTGCATCTATCTATATCTAGCAAGGTATTTCCTTTCTCTGCAGATACTGGTATTGACCACTGCCAGACACAGCATCTGGACAGATGCAATAGTCTAGCCCACTAATCCCTAGCTCTGAAATTCCAGATACTTGGATGTCTGAAAAAAGCTGGGGGGAGGAAATGGATTTTTTCCCCACTCACGTGGGAATCTCCTCGAGTCCCATCTGTTACAACCATTCTATAGTTTGTTTTTCTCCAGTTCTAGTCCTACCTCCTGCTTTAACTGCTGATGAGTTACAGTGCCCAGCTGAAATGCACAGAAATAGAGACGCTCTTTCAATCAGAACAAGGAGATTAAAAAGCTAAAGACATCAGAATTCCTTTAGGGCCAAAAAATAAAGAGATCTGTGGGAACATATTAGGAAAGTCTCTATATGTGAAGCTGGGAACAGGTTTGTGCATGACTTAAAAAAACAGCTGTTGCTTTCCCTGCCTTCAGCACAGATTTTAGCTTTAAATTTACATTTTTGAGTCTATCCTGGAAATCACCAACTTGGAAATAATTCTGAGCAATAGGAGAGCCTTTTTTTCTTGCATAGGAAGCCAGGAGGAACTACCACTGTAGTTCATCTTGGCCGGTTAGCCAAGAACAACCCTGTTTCTTCCATTGTTTCCTTTTGAACAAGAAGAAATCTGCCCAGGGAAAACATTCTGTCCTGATTTTCAAGTGGTCAGCAACAGACTCCTGCATTTAATTAAACTCTCTGTTAAAGATGTGCACCTTTTCTTCTAGTCTGCATTTCTAGTGCTTATTATACACTTGTCAGTGAAACCAGAGAGACTTCAGTTATCAAATTTCTGCTCCCTGTACCAGGTAATTAACCCTTAAGCTTGTCTTTGATGAGCTAAACTGTCTGTAACAACAAGGCAGATTTCTTCCAGCTATTAATCCACATACTGTTTTTTCTCCAAACCTAGTTTTCCATTTTTTTCTCAACCAGTCAGCAACATAAGTGGATATAATAGTTCTGCAGCTATTCCACTACTGCAGTACCCCCTTTTTTAATCCTGCTACTTGTACTTGGCAATCCTGTCCCACACACAAGGATCACATCAGCCCACTGGGCAGCCCTGAAAGTGGGTGCTCGTGGTCAGGAAATACCCACAAGACATTGGAGATCTCAGATCTTTCTCCAAGCCCTTCTGGCAGCAGAAGTGCCTCAGCCACAAGGCACAGGCTACACTATTTTTCTCTGTATGTATGATCCTATTAAACACTTGTGCCCAGCTCAAAGGGCAACTCCTATTGCTCTGCAGCAACAACAGGCTCCCTTCATAATTCCCATTCCCCAGCTTCTGTGCCACAGCCCACTTGCAGAAAATATTGTTCTCCTCCAATACACTGATAAAATATTGCCTATCACATAGGAAAATGTGATCTATGCGAGGCCACAACAACAATGCTCCATCTTCAGCATGTTTGTTCACAGCTATATTTTGACAGATAGCAGTTAACTTCTAATTTATTTAATAATGCCCTACTGCATTTATGTTCAATATACCTTATACAAAGCTATATATATTTCATGAAAAGGACCTTAAGCTATGTGAAGTCAGAGTACCGTGGCCATTTTTATCTCCCAAACTGGGAAGCCAGTGACACAGAAAGGAGAAGCAGCCTTCCTTTGAAGAGACAACTGGTCAGAGGCAATACCAGGAAGAAAAGGCCAATCTCCTGACTCCCAATCAATGGCTGTACTCACTACACAGTGTGACTTTTACACCTTTCCAAAAAGTAACCACCTGTGGTAACAAAGTTAGGGAAATGAAAGGACATTTCTGCATCAAAGGCTTCCTTTCAACACTGATTAAACCAGAAAATGTGTCACTGCTTTGACATAAAGCACTGGCAAAAGGCCCCACCTTGCAATCTGTGTATTTGCATATACAGGTCAGGAAGAAAAAAATCCTCCCTTTGGACCTTCTTGAAAGGTTAATGATTATGTTTAGCCAGAAGTAAAGTTAAACTTTATGGAAGGTTTCTCTGAGCAAATCTTTGACTCAAGTGCTTTCACAGAACACCCCACACAATGAGCTGCTACTCCAGTGGCAGATGGAAAAAACCAGCAATGACTTCAGGGTATTGAGCATGTTTTCATGGGAAAGAAACAACATTTCTTGGGAAACAAGTAAAAAGCTTAAAGATCATGGATGGAAAAAAAAATGATTCGACAGCAACATAATTAAAAATTACTAATGCAGTAGAGATTTAAATGAATTATTTAAGTAATTTGTAGTAAAAAGTAAAGGTTTTCCTTCACAGTTAAATGAACAGGCAGCAGCATCAGAAGCAAAGAATCCACTTTTCCCCACTTACAATACAAAATTAGAAAGATTCCTGTCAGGTGATGTCAGGGAGGTCAGACACAGACTGACTCCAAAGAGGATTAAACAAATTAATGGAGGACAGATCTATTAGTGATTATGAAGCAGGATGGCCTCAAATCCAGCTTTGGCTAAGACCAGTCCTTAACTGCTAACTGTCAGAAGAAGAGGGGACCCTTCCACATCCATCTTTTCCCTTGTAATTTTGCTCCCACCATCTGCTGTGAGTCTGGATCAGCCACAGCACAGCGAACAGGAGACACCAATACACTCTGACCTACTGAGTCTTTTTCTTTCTCTCACAGGAGATTGCAGCCACCATCTTTTTTGCATTACTCCTAAACGTTCATCCATTGCATAGATCTGTGATTTTTTTCCCTAAGATGCCTCCCAGGCTTAACACACAACCTCACCCTGCATGGACTGTTCTCATGACACAGCCACCACCACAAAGCCACAACAGAAAACATTATGTAGGGTGTGAGTTTGTGCTGAGATCACAACAGGTGAAGGAGGTGACTCCAAGAGACTCCTGAGTGGCCTGAGCTTTTGCTGGAAATCTCCAGTGCTGCTTGGGAGGACTGTCACAGTCCCACAGTCCCAGCAGTTTTCCTCCAGCAAAAGCTCAGTGTCCGAGAACCTGGCTGGACCAGCATAATAGTTGCAAGGGATAAAAGATGGACATTTTTGTTTGCTCTGAACAAAAGCCTTTTTAGAAACACCAGAAATCCTGGAAGGACAGATAGGCAGTAAAACCACCAGGAATTCCTCGAGCCTAAGCCTGGAGCGCCCTCTAGGGGTAACACACGGGTGGGCCGCGCACCCCAAACCACAACCGATGGAAAAGTCCTGGACCAAACCAAACCTCGCCTAAAGGAATCCACGGTGAGGCTTCTTATGGGCTTTAGCTGCCTGGACAAGAACAGAATTACATATCCGTGGTTGGCTGGATTCTCCTCCTCTTTGGATATTTTTCCCCAAAGCAAGGCCTTCTGAACTAAAAGGTTTAGGGAAGGTCTTTCTTCGCCATGAATACGGTGACCGAGTGGTGTTGAGACAGGGATGCCTTGACATTACAGTAATTGCACAACAAAGGTCAGTTGAGGCTGAGCACACCCCTAAAAACTCCCCAGTGCAGAGGCCTGGCCCTGGTGCCGCAGGAGGAAAGGCAGGAGGATGCCGAGTTCCACAGGCCCTCAGCACCTGTAGCAGCGAGTCCAAAACTTTGCTCACAGTAGACCAGAGCTTAAACAGGACCTGCAGGTTCCCTGCTTTTGGCTGCCTGTCCCCTTCCCACCCTGATTCCCATGGAACAGAAGAACAAAGCCACATGTGCTGAAAAAATATTTCCCGAGGGAGCAAATGGGAGAGGACTCAGCTACCAGAGAGAATCAAGCAGACTACAAATTTCACAGGGGTAAATTTCATAAGGCAAAATTAAGCAGACAAGGGAGCTTCTCTCTCTGCATGTGTCTCTGTCCCCAAGCCCAAAACAATGTTCATGGTTTGTGTCATGCTGTGTTCATCTCATTACCAAGGCACTGGGAGCAAGAGTCACAACACTTCTGTTTTAACCAGAGAAAAAGTGTCCTAAACACAGGTCCTCCTCTTCCCAGTCTTGAGTCAACACAGGAGCACTTGCTGAAGCTACATAAATACAGGCAGGAAGAAAATGTGCAGCTGCATGTGTATCTGCACTCTAAAATTCGACTTAGGGAGTCACATTTGCTCAGCCAAGCACAAGACGTGGCTTGTGTGAACAGTTACAGATAAGCAACTGGAACCTGGACTAACAATGTTGACAATTAACTGCTTCCTAAAGGATCGTTCACAGATAGCAAAAAAAAGTTTCAGCACTGTTGGATTTAAGAACACTGCAGATAAATCCTAAACAAAAAGAAAGCAGCAGATACAATGGTCTTCAACAGTTCTGAAAGGAGGTGTTTCCGCTGCAGTTTTAAAGTCCAGTGCAGGACGGAAAAATTACTCTGATGAAACAAAACACAAGCAAATCCCAAACCAAATACATCATATAAAGCTCCCAGTCCGAGGTAACCAGCCTTTCCATCCAGCAGAAGGAAAGGACTGGACACCAACACGGTTTGTGCAGCAGGTTACACACAGTACACTGCTCCTGGAAGCAGCACGTGTCCTGCCAGGTACCGCTGAACAGCTGGATCTTGTCCACAAGGCTCTTCCTGTCACAGTAACCTCCCCAGAACATCACAAGGAATCTCTGTTGCCCATAGAGCTTTGTTCCTAAGCTAACATCATAAACCTCTGGTCTTCTGTAATAAATGTCCTAAAAACGTGCCTTCACAGCACGTAAAGTGACAGACATATCAAATAAAATTTTCCCAGAGACGAGGTTTGGGATGAGCTATTTCTGCTACATTTTTGCACCAGGGCATGTTAATTGGTTTCAAACACAGCACCGCACTCCAGTTTGGGCCAGTGGAGGTGGTTTTACCAAGATCAGACATGTGGGCTCAATTAACAATTTCTCAGGCATTAACAACCACCCTGACTTCCACTCCAAACAATAGGCTTTGTTTGAGCCTGGCACTGCACGGGGGGAATCAGAGCCCAGCTCCAGAGAAAGCCTTGCCAGCAGATACTTGGACTTGCAGAACGTACAAGTTCTCCCTGGTTTTAATGCCATCCATGGACTAATAGGGAGCTGGAGGTTGGAAATTCTCTCTTGAATCAACCAGAGCAGAAATATTGTTGACAATAACAAACCCAGCCATCACTGGCTCCAACTGGCAAAACTATCAGAGAGATCCAGAGAGTTCTATCTCCAAACTTAATCACCATAGATTGATCAACCCGGACAGAACAGAGAGCTCCAGAATTCTCTGGACACAAGTGTCATCACTACAATGTAGGGCCCAGCAGGCTCTCCATGAGATGCTGCTGATGTCCCACACCAAATCAGGCCTCTGGTTCTGAGTATTCTTCTACAGGCAGAGAGGAGAGGATGTCTAAGTGGTAGTTGTGCTGATTCCCACTAAATGCTCTGGAGTCCTCTCATGGATTTCAGTAGCACTCTCTTCTTCAAAGAGCACAATAGAGAACAGTCTGTCCTTGCCTTTTAATTTTTGCACAACAGTCACAAAGTGGCGGGCAATCAATTGAAGAAATGACTAATAAGACTAAAACAGATTTGAGGTTCTGGGACTCATAAATAGCCAAGCTATGGAGACCAGTTCATCTCCAAAAGTTAACACAAGCTCCAAAAGAAAACAAATTCTCAGAAGGAAAAAAAAAAACCACAAAACCAATCCAAAACAAGTAAAAAACCAAACCCCACCGCACAATCCTAAACCCACCTGAGGACTATTAAACAGCGTTTCCTTGCTAGGATGGTCCTTGTGCTGAAAGCCAGGCTACTGTCAGAGAAAGTGTAGCCACGCAGTTCTTAAGCTTTTCTGTAGCAGCGGGAACACTCGGGAAGATGCTGGTTTTAACTTGATCATGTGTGGCTATCCTTTACATTCTTATGACTGACAGTCATATTTAATACCAGCCCAGGCCAGAACTTAGCTTTAATTTTCCTGTGTTTGTCCAGAAACCACTATGGAATCACCAGACCGGTGGTAGGTGCCATTTCATACCAGTCTGCACATGGACAAACAAGCTCTCTGGAGCCTATTACTGTTTTCCAGTAGCAGCTTCTGACATCCATGAGGTTCTGGCTGGCAACCCTTGGACAACGTTTATATTTTTATCCTTTATCAATGCACTAAGCCACTGGGATACAGCAGTATAGGTTTTCAACTTCTAGGAGTCCTTACTGTAACAGAACTAAGGAAAGGAAAGCCAAGTCCTTCCATCCATGGTGAAGGATCTCTGTGTGAAACATCAGCTTGCAACATCTCTTGCTGTGAGCCTGGGGGCAAAGATCACCAGCATTAGTTCCAGATCACAAAATTAGAATACCCTCTTTGTTCTAAAAGAAGTGATCTGACCTGCTCTTCACAACAACCTGACAGACATGCAACAGTGCTCTGATTGTAGTGTATCATGTAATTCACATACCCAAGCCTGCCCCCACATTCTTACCTCTGTTTCAGGCCGTGGAATAAATACTGGGGGTCTCATCTTCAGCGTCAGGTCCTGGAAGTCCCACTCACCAAGCACATACTGCACTGGCATCCTGTGACAGGCAAAAGCAAGTGTGGATGCCTTGGGACTACACTTCATGACCCAGAGGAGTTCTCATGCCACGCTCACCTCACTACTGAGCACACACCCCTTCTGAGGGAGGGCAGCTACATAGGCCCCTGGCTCAGCTGCACGAACAAAGTGCATGTGCACACCCAGGGGGCTGGAGGAACTCCATTCCCTCAGCTGAATTTGTTACCAAGGACTGGACTTAGGGAACTACAGGTCAGTCAGCCTTGCATAGGCACTAGGGAAAAGTGATGAAACAAAGTCCTAAAGACTGCTTCCAAACATAAGCACAGGAGAGTGACTGGGAGAAGTCAGCATGGATTTAATAGGGGGGAATCTTTCCTAACTGACCTGGCAGCCACCCATGACACAATGACCGGCTCAGTGCATGAGGAGAGCAATGAATACTGCATCTTGACTTTCCCAAGAGTTTTGATACATACAAGCTGATGAAGTACAGACTAGATAAATGAGGTGGACTAAAAACTGACTAAACTGTCAGGCCCAGAGGGCTGGGTTCAGCAGCACAAGGCTCAGCTGAGCCCCAGTGAATACCAAGGTCAACAGTGGAGCCAATATAACAGAACACCTTCACTCATGACCTGAAGGCACAGAGAGCACCCTTGGCATGTCTGCAGGTGACAGAAAATCGTGAGCAGTGGTTAACAGACCAGATGGGTGCGCTACTTTTCAGAGGGACCTCTGGAGAAATGGGCTGACAGGAATCTTGAGAAATTCAGCAGAGAGCAATATGAAATCCTATAAACTGAGGAAGAATAACCCCTGCACCCGTACAGGCTGGGGGCTGACCAGCTGGACAGTGGCCTTGCAGGAAAGGCCCTGGAGATCAGGTGGACA
This sequence comes from Serilophus lunatus, assembly GCA_013399895.1. Classification (NCBI taxonomy): domain Eukaryota; kingdom Metazoa; phylum Chordata; class Aves; order Passeriformes; family Eurylaimidae; genus Serilophus; species Serilophus lunatus. The sequence goes on from VXBA01000527.1 coordinate 918,488, forward strand.
AGTTTGGCCTATCACTTTGAACATCCTGAGAGACCAACACAGCACTGCTACCTGACATCTGAGCTGCTGTCAGTCTTCTGCCATCTCTCTGCTACCATTCTTCTGCCTGCTGTAAGGCTGAAGGAAAACCCTCCAAAGGAACAACTCTAAGAGGAGGCTCTTACCTTTCTAGTCGCTTGTTGCTCAGCTGCTGGATTTGCTCCTGCTGCACTGCTGTAAGTGGGGTGTGAAGGCTTTTGGAATTCAGGCTCTGAAACTGAAGACAAAGCGACTTTAAAACCTCTCCACTTGTACCACCAGGGTGTCCTCTGTCACCCTGCCAAGGGCATCCTCCAGGGAGACCCAGCACACTGACAACCACATATGACTGTTGGAAACCCCAGGTGATAAACAGATCCATCTGCATGTTTAGAAACAAACCCATACAACTGTTCTGCTCCCTTCTGGGGCTCAGAAGAATAAGTAAAATTAAGAATCACTTCAGGTAAATTGAGGTAAATGTGTATGTCATGGGTTACACTTCAGTCTCTGCAAAAGACAGCATTTAAGAGACCCTGAGTGTTCTATGGGCAATAATAAACTATGCCTCACCCTCTCTGCCATTTGAGGAAGGATAAGTTGTTCTATTCCCTAAAAGTGAGATAAAAAGGAAGGCAAGGGATTCAATCAAAATGATAAAGAGAGAGGCAAGCACAGACCTTATTCTTTTCCTATTACTTAACTGTTTTTGCTCCCAGGACAAATGACACAATATATTGACTGGATTCTCGTGCTTCGGGGATCCCATTTGTCTCAAACACCTTCTGCCAGTAGTCGACCATATCAGTGGCAGTCGTGAGTCCAGGTCTTGCACTGCAGCTCTGCCTCAGAGGTGACCGCTTTGGACTGAGGACACCACCTTTACTGGGACTCCATTGCCCTGGCACACACTGAGGTGAGGGGCTCAACAACCTCCTGAGCAGTGGATGGGTGAGGCATCTCATTGTGGTGAAGTTTTCTGGCTTCCACAGGGGCTCCTCGTTGCCATCTGCTGATCTAATCAGCGCTGAGACTCACAGGACACCTGGTGCTACCATAAGCCACCGGCTGAGCACCAGCTGACCACAATCACACGAAAATAGCACTGGTTTGCAGCTCTTCTGGCCTAGAAAACAAGGCAAAGAGAAGAGCTTGAATCCCTTGGGCTGCCAAATCACAGCTCTGACAGAATACAGACCACTCACCCTAATCCCAGCCCGCAGGTACAAAACCAACTACTCCACACCCTAAAAATAATAAAGGATTACCCAAAAAAAGACTCAGGTGGCAGCCGACCAGCTCAGCCACTGCAATCTACTTCTCCACAGAGCTGCCCACCCCCACAGGTCAGAGGTCAGTCTGTGCCCACAGCAGAGAAGTACTGAGTTGCCCACACAGAGGCACAGCACTCCTGCCTGTCCTTGGGCCCAGAAAGCCTCTGACACACCAACCTTCAGCTCTTGGCTCCCCACCCCACTGGTGGGTCACTGGCTCCCTGAGGAGGACCTCCAGCCTCTCCTGCATTTTTCCTTTTATTCCTCTCTCCATTCATAAACCACAAGTCCAAGGTTAGCAGGGATGCCACAGAAGACGTGGACTCTGTCACCATCCCCAGGGCAAATGAGGGGTCACAGAGCCAGAGCTGAGCTGTCAAAGAGGAGGAAGGAGAAAACCTCACAATGTACTAAAGGGAAGAGAAACATTTGGAAGATGTAAAGGCCAGAAAGGGCAAACCCTACCAGGGGGAAGTCAGTCTCTGAAAGGAGAGAACAGGCAGAGCCAGAGAGGATAAAAACAGACAAGATGACTGCAGGAGACAAAGGAAATGAAACTTTACAAAACAGCTGCTGCATATCATAAAGAGAACAACAACTACATTTTCCTGCTGTGATCCATCAAAAATGAGGGCCCCCCTCCCTTCTGAGTCACAGTCCCTGGAGCAACTGCGGGTTTCCCTAAATGCCCATTCCCATTCATCTATTGATGGCTGCTTTTCAATGCTGTCTCTGAGAGACCACAACCTCCTCTACTCCAATTCCCCCAGAAAACCACCACACAAACAACTACATCCCTCTCCTGAGCAGCTGGCAGTACCCACAGCAGCCCCCTGCCCCATAGGAATGCTCCTGCTGGAAGAGCTGGGAATGCCAAATTGGCTCCAGCCTGGCAGACTCTGGCACCATAGCCCTGCTCCATAGGGCACCTGCCCTGTTCCTGCTGCACAGGGAAACTGTGGGAACATTCCAGCCACCACTGCCATCTTTTGTAAAATCAAACCAGACAACACTCAGGGACGCAGCAGAAGGAGTACCCTGCAGCAAAAATCTGCAGACTGGCTTACCTGCTACCTCCTGGCAAAGGGGTGGGTGCTTTAAGGGCTCAAGAACCCCCTTTATCATCTGCATTACTCAGTAGAGAGACAAACAGCCCTTACAAAAACCTGCCTTTATGCTACACATAAACACTCTCTCAGCTACAGTGTTTACCCAGGCAGCTTCTCACTCCAAGGCCCTGTTTAGGGGATACTGCCACAAGAGAAACACTAAAGGCATAAAACATTAACAACCATTAGTGTTGTTAGGGAGGCAGAGGAGACCTTAACTGGCTGTAGCTGGAACAATGCTGGCATTACTGGAATTATTAATCACAGAATCGTTAGGGTTGCAAGGGACCTCTGGAGGTCATCCAGTCCAACCCCCCTGACAAGGCAGGGTCACCTGGAGCAGGTGACACAGCAACGCATCCAGCGGGGTTTGGAATGTCTCCAGAGAGGGAGACTCCACAACCTCCCTGGGCAGCTGTTCCAGTGCTCTGCCACCCTCAACATAAAGAACTTCTTCCTCATGTTGAGGTGAAATTTCTTGTGTTTTACGTCCATTGCTCCTCATCCCGTCGCTGGGCACCACTGAAGAGAGTTTGGCACTAGCCTCTCGGCACCCACCTTTAAGATATTTATATGCATTAACGAGATCCCCACTCAGTCCAGTCTAAACAGGCTGACCTCCCTCAGTCTCTCCTCGTAAGAGAAATGATCCAGACCCCTCATCACCTTTGTGGCCTCTGCTGGCCCCTCTCCAGTGGCTTGTCTCTTTTAATAAAGGATAACAACTCCTGATGCTAAGTCCTTGTACGCTACTGCTTGTTGCAAACACTTGTTTGCACACCGGTAGGGAGTTAATTTTTCCTTCCCCCGGCAGTTGTGCGGTTTGGTCCTTTCACCCTCCTAGTGCCCCACCCCTGCAGTCCCACACGCCGCGGAAAGGCCCGGCCCTGCTCTCACCCCCTCGGGCAGGAGCCGGAGCACGCACCGTGCCAGTCTCCTCCCGGGAGCTGCTCAGTGACCAGGAAGGGCAGCTCGGAGCTGCCCACAGAGCCCGCGCAGGGAAGGGAGCCTCGCTGCCCTTCCAGCCTCCCCTGCACACGCACACTCTGACTGAGCCCGGGGGTCCCTTCGCCCGAGGGGCGGCGCCGGCCCGGGGCTGCTCTGAGGCGAGCGCGCGCACAGCGACGCCTCACCTCGTGGCCACCGTCACCGGCGGGGCAGGGGGCGCAGCCGGCTCCCTTCGGGGCCTCGGCCGGGGCGCGGGCACCCTGGAGCCGCACCCGAGAGCCGCCTCCAGCCCCGCGTCCCGTCCCGGGCCAGGG
>VXBA01000527.1:922237-936343 GCA_013399895.1 Serilophus lunatus
CACCTCGGCGGGGAGCGCGCAGTAAGTGCCGGCTCCGGCGGAGGCGGCTGCCCCTCAGCGGGGGGCGCCCCCGGGGAGGAGCGGGCTGGGCCGGGCCGAACTGAACTGCAGGGGTGTCCGGCCGCGCTGTCCTGTTCCGTCCCGTCCCTCGGGCACAGCGGGACTGCCGAGGCCTCTTCGGCCCCTGCGTGTCCCCAGCGGAGCGGCGGCAGCACCGCGCCGGGTGCGGGCTGCGAGTCTGGGCAAGCGGGAAGGGCCGTGGAACCCGTTATCCGCCTGGAAACATCTCCCCGGGATGGGGAAGGAGTGAGTTCCCGCAGGGATGGAGCCCCGGGCAGCGGTGGGGTGGCACTGGCCGCATAGAGACGGGGCCGGGGCGGTCGCTGCTGCTCCGGTGTGTCAGTGCCGGGGCAGAGGAGCCCGCGAATGGGCCGGGGAGGGTCCCTGCGCCCGGCCAGGGTGGGACTGGGACCGTTTCCCTTCTCCCGACAGCCCGAGGGTGACAGCTGAAGGGCTCTGGGACAGCCTGGAGCCTGGTCAGCCCCGGAGCAGAAGGAGAAGAAGGCAAAAGTTTACGCTCTGGGAAGCCACATCTTGCCAACAGCAGCCCAGTGCCGCTTGCTTTGCTGAATTACTGGAGACACTTCATCTTGGTGAAGTAATGTAGGAAAAATACTCGTTATTTTGGCCTTCTTCACCCAGAGACCCCATGACCCATTTTTATCCCTGTGACACAAACCTCTATTCCTGTCATACCCAAAATAAAATGGCAGCACAGAGAGATTAAAACCAAGACTCAGAGGGAGCCTCAAGCTAGTGCCCAGAACAATGTTGTGCATCTCAGAGGTGCTGGCCACTGCAGCCACCTATCAGGGATCAGTTTGGAAGTTCTGGCTTAGGAGAGAGACAAATGTGTCCTCTTTATTCCCAGCAGAGCTCAGCAGTCCTGGCTGTGTGAGGAGCTCTGTTGGTGCAGGCAATGGAACAATGCCAGCTCACAGCAGCTGAGGATCTGGTTCCTCTTCTGTTCTATTTGTGCTGAAACCTGCCACTGATAGGTAGTAGCTGTCCCTGGCCTTAGAACAGCCATCAGAGACTTGGAGTGTGCCAAACTTGCAGATCGAAATTCCAACACCCCGATGATAGCTGGGAAAGGAAGGGGGTGGGAAAGATCATACCATGTGAGCCATGAGCCCTGGGCCATCCTTGCACTCAGCCTCCCTGTCTGGCCCTCTGGACCAGAAGGGGCTTGGGAACAGAAATACCTCCATCTGGACCTGGTTGTCTAAGCCAGATCAGAAATCTTTCATACAAGCTGCTTTCAAAGCTGGGACTGTGGGCTTGGGAATCCTTCAGGATCTTGAGAGCATGAACAAGAGCCCCTATTCTCACCAGAGCAGATTCAGCTGGCTCATTTTAACCTAGCCTAACTTTTTTGGTTTTCCAAAACTGACACCACATTGAGCTGAAGGTCTAACCCATTTTGTTTCCAAATTTCAGGAGCTGATCACAATCTAGAGCCATACTCTGCAAAGCCCTTGGGCCTGTTTCACTCCTTTCACTTTTTCCATTTTTTATTCCCTTGGTAGTGGCTTTTTTAAAAATGGGTATTATCATTACAGAGAGTTTCCCCGAATAGCACAAATTGATGGATTCTGTCTGAGCAGCTGCTTGATCTGCTCCATAATTCCTTCCCTTTGCCTGCTGGGCTGTAGCTGCTGCTGCAGTTGTGACACTGAATTCAAATTTGCCATCTTTGTGCCCAAGTGACCACTACACCTGAGCTCTGGTGTGGTCTGTAATGGCTGGGGAAGTCCAGGTGCCCCGTGGTTTAAAGCAGCCTTGCATGGTTTGGTGGTCAGTGAAGGACACAGCCCCTCTCAGCTGCAATGAACTCGTGACTCAGCACGATGTTAGGAGTGACCAGACCAGAACTGCCATTATTCACATTTCTCTAGAAACTCTGGGAGTTTTGACAGCTCCCACAGTCTCCCGGGCTCTTCAAAATCCCCCTTTGCTTCACAAAGTTTTCAGGGAGCTGTGAGACAAACCCTTCAAGTGTGGGGAGACATTTACTTGCTCAGGGAGATGCAGCACAAGACCAGGTGGCTACTCCAGCTGCTGATTGACCACAGGACAGCCTGGTGCTGCTTGCTTGGGGTGAGTTCTCTGCTTCAGTTGTCAGTGACAGATGTTAATCGCACTGTTAAATGCAGTTGTGGACATCAGTAAGGCGTCACACTATGGGAACTGCACAGTCACCTTGTCTGGAATAGAACAGAATGGAGCAGAACAATGGCTCATTTCTCTTTGCAGGCACATCTTTTTCAATTCAGAGCTCATTAACCCCTCTGTCTCAGCTGCATTCCAGCCCAGAGATGTAATGTCTGCTAAACAGCAGAGAAATTACCAGAGAACTGGTACAGTAGTTCTGGGGTCAGCTCTGCTCCAGAGGTAGCTACATTTTCATGGAAGCAGTTGCTGAACTAATGTTATATACAGTGTTTTTATATACAAAGTGTGCAAATACTTCCCAAAGGCTCATCCTATGGCATTTTGCAACTCCTGATCATTTGCACAGTAGAAGCATGAGGGAATTAAAGCCTTTGATGTTCTCAGCGCAAATAGAGCTATCATATTTCACAACTCCAGTCCAAAATTGGACACACTTTGAAATCAATATTGATGATTACCATTGCATGACTAAGCTTGAGAGGATGCTTTCGTGGGGGAGTTGGGAAATACTCAGTGTCTTTAGTAGCAAATGGGGGATGAGTGCAACCCACCCTTTCCAGAGCACCCAGGATGTCACCAGTTACTACAACAGAGACCTCCTACTTTGAATTCAGTAGAAGGCATAGATATGGATGAAATGCCTCACAACTGAGTGTCATGTTGTTAGATATGTTCCCACTGAACTGGGGAACTGTGGAAAAGATTGTGCCTATCTCCGAGAGCTCTGCACTGTTCATCTGTTCTCATTCTCTCCTAGGCAGAATCCAGTGTGGTTCCTCTGAAGAAAACCCCTCAGTGGCGATGCTACAGGACAGGTCTCACGCGAGGGTCCTCGATACAAAGGGCAGCTCTGCACTTCTGTAGCTGATGGCTGAGAACAACAGCTTGGTAAAAGGAGCTACCAGGAGCTGGCAGGATGAGTTACAGCTCACCATCTGTGCATGACCTGTATCACAGCACCCCCACCACGGCCAAGCCAGACCCAGGGACAGCTCTGGATGTGACTGTACCAGAAACAGCCACCATAACCCCTGAGACTTCCAGTTTCAACAGCACCAAAATCCCAGATGTGACCAGCACTGGACCTAGCATGAGCACAATGCTGCTGTCCTTTGGGATCATTACTGTCATTGGGTTGGCTGTAGCTATGGTAAGAGAGTCAAATAATCCTTTGTCTCTGGAGGGTGGCAAGGAGTTCTAGGGCTGATTTGGGTTGAATAATTTCTTTGTATTTTACTAAAGGCTCACCCAGAACTGCTGAGAACTAATCGTTCCTGAGATCTCTTTCTTTTTAAGGCCAGTGCTCCCAATGTTTCTGCATTCTCCCTGAGCTCTCCAAATGGGATGCTCAGCAAGCTTAGAAGAAGCCTTTTGTAGTATCAGTATTTATTTTTCATAACAATAGGAAATTCAAATAAAAGAACACAAAGCAGATTCTGCTCAGACTTGTTACCTGGAACAGCTTCACTGATTTAAACCTTGTCAACACAAGGCCCTGCAAGAAAGTTCATCCAAATTAACTTTTAAAGCAGACTGTTGAAACCGTGTTCATCTCCCCTGTGGACATAGGGTAATTCTTTTTGAATTAAAGTGGCCTGAATCTATCCTAGCCAGACACACTGTGGGCTGCATTTCCAAGGTTCTGCTTGCAGGGTATCAGTCCTTGAGGGTTTGCTGTGTCACTAACCTTGTCATTAATGCTGTGGGCAGAAGCTTTCAGAAACCATAGTTCTGGGAACAACACTGGCAGTGCTTCTTTTGATATATAACCAGATAATTTCCCAACTAACAGAGAATAGAAGGTAGCAGCAAGTTCCCATTCCTCATGTGAGGATCGGCTTCACTAATACAACCATTAGAGGAGCCTACTGCAAAATTTCATTGCAGGCCCCAGGAGGAGTTTTCCCAAAAGCCCCTAAGAAAACCTGGAAATAATGGAATCATTGTCCTGGAAATGGTCATAAGTTCCCAAGAGCAACATCCAGCGTTCCTAGTTCTCAGAACAAGGCTGTGGAGGCCAAAAGCCTCCCTTTCTTCCCAGCACAGCCCCTCGCACAGGCTGACCGAGGCAAGTCCCTGAGCATGCCCTCTTTGCTTCTTCCCTTTGTACTGGGGAGGGGGTAGCAGCACTTCTGCAAGTGAAAACCACAAAAGGCAACTTCTTCATCCACTCTTAAATTGTAGCATGTATTCTGCAGCCACAGAAACGTGCTGAACTACACCTAATAACACACCTAATACTCTTACTCCTACTAACACACCTAATAACAGACCACTTGAGCACTTAAGTGTCAGACATGATGTGCTTACACTGATGCATATGAAATCTCATTTTCAGTTGTCACTTCTCCCTTCCCCCTTCACAGTGACACCAACCTTCTATACCTCTTTTCTGTGTGCCCTATGCCCAAAATTTCTCTTCTCAGCTGTTCCACATGCTACCAGTACTGTTGTAATGATGGTTCTCTTTCTCCTTCAGGTTCTGTATATCAGGAAGAGGAAGAGGTAAGTAATGTCTGTTGTTGGCTGAAGGGAACACAGTGGTTCAAAATCCAGAGTTCAGAAGGACATGGGGAGATTGTAAGCAGTAGCTGTCTGAGAACCAGGCTGCAGGAACCAGCTGAGGGACACTCTCTCCTGGTACTGGCCCACCCTCTAATCCCAGAGCTTCAAAGGACTCCTCTGCAACTTTGGAAGGAAAATAAGGTTGAGCAGGAGGAGGTTAGGGATGCTGCAGACTCATCACACTTCATCTATGAGATGCATCAAAACAGATCCATTTTCCAACAGCCCAGGCTGTGACAGCAACTGGCACAGCATAGTGCAGAGATACAGCTTTCTAGCCCAAGACTTAGTGTCGTAATTTCCTTGCTAAGCTCCTGGCTGAAAATAGAAAACAGCATGCAGGGAGACACACATCTTGATTCTTCATTTTTCCATCTCATAGCAGGGACACCGGTGAATATCTATTAGCTGTTGTACCTGACTCCTTAGGGCAGGCCTGGCCTGCCCACAGACTTTTAAGAATTACTGCTGCCCACTGTAAAATTTCCAAGCCTGACCCCAAAGCTGGGTCTGAGTACTGCTGCAGGAGCAGCTAATGCTTGGTCTGTGAAAGTAGCACTGCTGGAGATAATGGTTGTGCTGGCAGACCCATATAGAGGCTGGAAAAGAATGTGTCATCCTAACACTTGCCAGAATGGATATTTGTGGTGACACTGCCAGTAACTGCTCCAGCTTAAGGCCGGGCTCAGCGTTTTCCCAGGAGCATGTCCATCCATAATCCATCTCTGAGCTGCTCAATATTTAGGGAGAGCCCTTGGGGTAACACTTCATAGCTCTCTCTCTTGCAGCAATGATACAAGAGTAAATAACAGACTGGCCACAGACATCAACCTCCTGTGAGAATCTCTTTGCTATTTTCTATTCATTGTTTATTATTTCTATTTATTTTTATGTACTTCAACCCCAGAGTTAAAGTGCTATTGGGTCCCTGTAGCTAAAATGGACAGCTGCTGGCAGACTGTGACGTGGCAAGACAGGCTGTTATGGGCAGAGAGACTGGGAGAGAAGTCACAAAATGCCCAGCCAGGATGTTTCTACTGTGTCTTTTGTACTTGATCTTTTAAGGTCTGCAGGAACTTAAATCCTTGTCTGATTCCTCTGTGTGTAATGCCTGCCAACATAGATTAGTGATGGCAATTAATCCCTGTAACAGCACTCTGGGTCTCTTCCACTCCTGCCAGCTGAGTGTAGTAGGTTCTGATCCTCATCCTTGCAGGACAGGACACAACCCTTCTCCAGCAAGAGTCACAGGCACAGAATCCCTGTGCAGCAGGAAGAGCAGGCTGCAGAAAGCCTCAGCAGTGGGTGGGGGAAAGAGGGAAAGGCAGCCTGAGCATCTGTCCTTCTCAACCAACCCTTTCCCTGCCTCCCACACACAGGTTGGAGAAGCTACGGCACCAGCTCATGCCCATGTACAACTTTGATCCCACTGAGGAACAGGATGAACTGGAGCAGGAGCTGCTGGAACATGGGCGAGATGCAGCATCTTCCCAGGCATCGCAGAACAAGGTAGGAACAACCAGAGAGTCCGTTACTGCAGCTACTGGAACCTGCACTGCTTTTCTTACAGGATCAAAGGGTTCTTGTAGGTCTGTCTGCAGGGTAAGGAATCCATGTAGAAGCTCAGGAGGACTTCTTCAACTCTGCCAGCCCTGGACAGAAGGGCTTGAACATTTTGGAGTGCTTAGGGTGGACTGAGGAGTCAGGTAACTGAGACAAAGTGCCTGGGAAGGCAAAGTGCTGGTTCTACTAAAGAAGGAGAGGGAAAAGGGCAGCTTGAGTAACTAAGGGTGAGTCTACTAAACTTTACCATCCAAGGCAGCACAAGGGAACAGCAGGATGAATGTAATTTTCTGGGAGACAGGGCTTCAATGCCCACAAAGCACTAAGGCTCCTTTGCCCTGGCAAGCAAATAATTTCCACGCAGTTTTAAGCTCTCCCACTCTGCCAAAGGATGCACGTGTGGAACAAGGCCATGTTGAGGGAAAGCCTGTAATCGTAACAGTTAACTGTGCTGGAAGCCTTGAAGAACACAGACAGAGAGCCTGCTGGCATGGCACGGCTGGGCTTGTCAGCACCTCCAGGCCAGCCTGGCTGGGCACAGAGCAGACCTGGCTCAAAAGGGAAAGGGGAGCAGGGTTCTCACTATTTGAGTTTGGGGAGAGGGGAAGAAGGCTTTGCTTCAACCACTTCTGAGGGCTCAAAGGCTTGCAGTGTGCTGAGAAATTACAAGGTCCTGAGAGACCACTGACTTACTACATCTGTGAGTTAGGAAAAGGCTTGATACCTTGGCCATTTGTTTTTGACTAATGGTCCAGGTGGATCTTTGACAAGAGGCTATCTCCTTCCCAGTGTACCAGGAGGTAGGAGAAGTAGGGAAGGAGAGATTCTCACCATCATTTGAAGCCAGCTTCATGGTGTTTTCTGTTTCCTTTGGCACACACAAAAGGTCTTTCTGAAACACAGAGCCAACAGGGATGGTAGGAACAGGTATATCACAGCCAGGGACACAGCCTCTCCTTTCCTGAATCCCGCACCAGTTTCTGCATTGCACCCATGTCTCCTCCTGCTTTTCTGTCCAGGAGCAGGAGTTCTCCAAGACAATTCTGTTTCCACATGTCTTACACCTTCAGATAACCTGTAGCAAGCTTGGTGTGGGCAGAAAGGAAAAAAGGAGATGATAAATACAACTGTAATTTATAAAATATTTAATTTATAAAATATTTACTTGAAACATGCTACCCAACCTGCTAAAGAGCGCAAAGCAGATGTGTGTGTTGGAATATGAAAGACAGTCAAGATACTCCATGTGCTGGTTTGGGAAAGCAAATGTGTTGTATAAAAGCAGAGGACCTTGTCCTCCAAGTAGCACATACTGGGAAAACATCAGATCCCTCTATTAGTCCATACATAGGATTTCCCTGCAGATAATAAAGGGGAGAAATGACAAAGCCAGAGTTAACCTTAGCTCAGTAAAAACAGATCCATCCTTATACAGGGACTGATTCTCCGGATACCTCCAGAGCTTGCTAAAGCAGATACCTTTGCTTGGAAAGGAAAAGAGTTTAAAGGCTTAACATAATAAGAGAGGGAGAGTCTAAAACAACAGCCTGAGTTCAGGCACTGGCATGTTTCCAGGCCTTTTTGATGTCTCAAGTCCTTTCATGCTGCCTTGTATGTATAAATAGCGAGACCCAGTAATCCAATGATGTGGGGATTTTAAACTGGCATGGATGTGCTGACTTACCCTCTAGCCCATTGTATTTTCCTGTCACAGCCTTGTTAATGCCTTGTTGGACAGGCAGTCTCCCATGGAAGGGACAAATCCAGGTCCTGCCGCCTGTGCCTCAGCACACACCTGACGTGCTGGCTCTTACCTCTCACTGCCTCCCTGCAGGTGCTGCTGACAGGCCAAGGGGCCCTGCAGAGGCCCAGCCGCCTCGTGTTCACCGACATGGCCAACGCCATCAATGCATGAACAGCACCTGCCCCTGCTCCGGGATCCTGCTCCACCCAGGAGGGCAAAGCCAACAAACCAGTGACTTCCTGCAAGCATGGCTGATCCACTGAGCCCAGCTGGTCCTCCCGGTGGTTTGTGTTACAAATGGGCACGGGAACTGCCATCTCTCTGGGAAGCAAACCTTTTGTGAGGGCAGTGGTTGATTTTTTGGTGTGTCTGTTACCTGGGCTGGTGCTGAGTGATTCCATCTGCCAAGCTTTGTGCTTCGGAACAGCGCCTGCTTTGTGTAGATCAACCTGTCAGAGCACGTGTGTGTGCTGTCTGGGTCAGGGAAGGAAGAGAGGAGCAGCTTTCAGACACCTTCCCCATTGGCTTTGTGTCACTAGGCCCCAAGGAAAGCAGTGAATGAGCCTCTCCATGCAGCATCCACAGCCCTGGCAGGTCCTGGGAGGTGACTGAGGGCAGAGCCCCTTTGAGCAAGAAGAGCTGAGTGCCCCAGCTGAGTGGTAACCTGAGGCACAACAGGGAAAACACACCATAGGATCATCCTCCCTGTGGTGTGTGGCTGCTGATAAATGAGCACCCAAGGTGATGTGGAAGCCTGGGGAACTCACGAGCTTTAAAAAGTGAAACTGAACATTTGGTGTTGCAAGCCGAGCGGCATGGCGACCTGTCTCAGGAACGGCACGACGGCCAACCCCAGGCTGTTCGGGCCATCAGCACTCAGACACCAGTGTGGTGGAAGGCAAAATGGCGTTTATTGCTTCAAGGTACCACAATATATAGTCTTATCTCTTCTGCTCTTATCTTGTCTGCTTACATACCATTGGTACCTTCAAGGAATGTGGCTACATGTTACTGGCTAAGGGGAGAGGGATGTGTCTTTCCATTACAGCGCGTCATCTTCCGTTCGCCAGGCCTTAGCTACCTACATTTGGCCAATTACATGTTAACTGAGGAAGTGGCTGAATATCTTCACTCAGAGCTACTGTATAGACAGAAGGGGATTCACACAGCTACAGACAGGGGCTGTCAGGGTCTGGCTACATGACCGTGCTGGTGAACTAGGAATAGCAGTGCTTGGGCCACAAAGAGGACTTGACCAGAACAGGAGTTCTAATACCATGTATTCCCTCTTGCTTTGGCTCAGGGATGTTTCTAAAAGGCAAAGTGTTATTCAGAAAAAAAGATTAAGCCTTGAAGTATTTTCTTTTAAATAAGGAAAATCACATATTGGCTCAACATTACAACAACCCCATGTCTGCCCCCCCAGAGGTGACTAACAGCTGGTTTGTACTTCATTATCTGCCAGGACCTGCAGTCAGAGCCTTCTCTTCTTCCTGCTGAAAGGAACACAGAGCTTTGTGTTAGCCTCTGCTCATGTCACCTGCTAGTAACAGGTAGGTGGGACTAGACAGGTAAGCCAGGAGTTTCCCTGTGGCCCTGAAGCATCTCTCTGCCTGTGCATCCTTCAGGGCTGCAGGAGGAAGTGCAAATGGGTCTCTGGCCACCGTGGCACTGCAGTGTGGGGGTCTGTCCTCTGCAGACCAGCACAGCAGCCAGGGGCCAGCAGCAGTGGCCAGCCTTACACTGATCACCTCCTAATCCTTTTCTGATATATGCACTTGTCAATCAGATGATATTCCATCCACAGTCAAAAGGGAATCAGGGCAAGCCACGATTTAAATGCAGATCCAAAGCTTTATGTAAGGGGATGTTTCAGAGTAGCAATTCAGGTACCATGTGCTTTGTTGCAAGTTTGGACCTGCCAGTTAGTTTTTGTTCTTCCAAATATTTTTTTTCTTTCCCACTGTGATTGTTTTTTCCATATTCATTAAGTGCAGACTCTTTCCTGGGCATGTGCCACTGACCCCTGCAGGGCACAGCTCTGTAGCAGCCTCCCTCCTTCACTGACACCGCTTCCCCTCATGACAGCTTTGCAGGGCTGCTGCTTTAATTTTTCAGTATCTGGCCATCTTTTTCACTATTCTGGGAGTGCATTAGGGCTAGGAGTATGGAAAACAGCCCATCCTTCACAGCCAGATCTGGCAGGAGGCATTCCCAGGCTGCTGCTGTTTGCCTCTGGGGATGCTGTTGGAAGGAAGGTACATGGGTAGAAACACTCTGTAATCCTGATTAATTCCTTAGAATTTGGACTCGTGTCGGTGGGTCTTCCCAGAGGTTACGACCAGCTGAGAAAAACACATTCCTTCACACACAGGCACACTTACCCTCTCCTCCAAGCACTCACTGAGTGCAGGCAGCCACAGAGACATCCAGTTTCCCCCTTCAGGAGCTGGCACATTGCTGTCAGTCACATTCCCACGCTCTGCAGCGGGACAGGGATGCAAGCGGCAGCAGGGGTGCATGGCTGTCCTAAATCGCAGTGTTTCCCCTAGAACTCGTAGGAGGTGTTTCCTCAGTCCAACAGCCTACTTTGTGCTCTTCCCTCAGCTCCATGTGCTGCACAGGGAGCTGCCCAGCAGTGCATGTACCAGCTCAGGTGCAAAAACTGCACCTTGTTCCACAGTAAAACTGAGATAAATCCAAAATTCTTTCAACCATTCTTCCTGTGATGGTAGGCTTTTTCCTGTGATGATTGCCCTTAGATTAAAGAAGTACAGATAATAAAAGAATATCACATGTATTTGTTGGGCTTGTACTGGAGTATTCTTTTAGTTTCATAGCACCTCCTCTCAGTTCTTGGAAGTATATGTACAATTTAGCAGAAGCATTATGACGTAATTTAATTCAAGTGTTTTCTGTGTTTTAAGCATTGAAATATAATTTAACTATTTACATGAAAATCTAGTGTGATTGTCTTTTTCCCCCCCATCATTTTCTACAGAAAGCTGCTGGAGTGTATTCTCAGTATCTGTTGGTATTTTGTGTGCAGTGAATTCCCCTACTCTTTCAAAAACTCAACTTAAGCGTGAAAAACTTGGAAAGGGAAGCTCTGCAGGGGTCAAGGTTTAATGTTCTCCAGCACAGAAATGCAGACCTCTTGAGGAAGACTTGGTGGAGTGTCAGGAGAGCAAGAGCTTCCACTCCAGCTGATCCGGGGCAGCCAGAGTATGAAAGGACAAATTCCAGCTTGTCTGTTTGCCATATTATCCTTTAACCAGCTGAACTCCTGTACAAACTAGGGGTTCATAGCTCATCTGCAGCCCATAGAACAAGCAGTAGTAGGAGCTCCATGATGACAGTGTTGATGTATTTCACATTTGCTTCTGCTTCTGGTCGACAGACTTGAAACTTGGGACTGGCTAGGAAAGCTGTCATATTAACTGAAGAGGCAATGCATAGGAACAGAATTAACGGTATGAAAAGCTAAACAGTTGTATAGCCCACAGAAATATGTGTGGGAGAAACACGATTGACTGTGGAGACTTTGGATGTGCAACATGAAGCTTGTGTTCCAATGAAGCCAGTCAGGAGGTAAACCAAAATATAAAAGGATGGAATTAAGTACTCACGTTAGGGCTTAAGGGCCAGTCTCTTTTCTTCCACATGTGATTCCTCATTCTCATTATTTCTTGTTTTCACATTGATCTGTGGGTGCTCCTAAGTGACCAAATTTTATTTTATTATCCCCAAAATTTCAGATCAAGATCCACTCACTTTGTCTGATGGTGTGCATGTGTAAGCTGAGGGTCTTGCAGATGGAAGAGGCAAAGCAGAAGCCTATGGGGCTTGTATTTAATACTTTTATTAAAAACAAACTTCAAGGCTAATTTGCAAGTTGCCAACACTCTATGCCTTCACCAAAACAACTTACAAGAAACTTCCAGACTTTGCTGGATTACAGACCTTGTTTATCCTCTGTGTTTTGACCTTTTACTTTTGGCCAAGACAGAATAAAATTGCCTGAGTTTAAAAACACTTGAAATGGATTTGCTTAGAGGTAGGATTTGGCTATACAGAAAAGTTAACTAACAATGTGAAAAATAACAAGTGTTTTACATTTCAAAAAAGACAATCCAAGTAATCCAGTGTGAGATCCTAGCTCTCTGAGAATGGCTGGAACTCTGCCCACCTTTCATAGGCATTGACTTCCATTCTAAGTCCCTGCATAAGTCCCCTTCCATAACATGGAAACTGAAGCTATGGATTGGAATTTTCAGCTATACACAGTAGTTCCTAACAGTGTGGAATTCTGCTTGTTCTCGTTTAGCACTTGTATTTTAATGGAAACATGTCTTCTACTTTGGCTTCACAACACAGTATTACGAGGTAGCAAAGACTAGTTTGGTTTTTTTTCCCAAACATTTTAAGAGAAGTACTTTGTATGCATTCCCAGAGGAATACTGCTGACCTAAAGTAAATGGATTTACTATGTAGCCAAACTAGTTTCCAACCCTATTCCCCTGCCACCAGCTGAGAAAGGTCTGACTGATGTCACAGGAAAAGCCTGAGTCTTACAGATGTAATCCCTAATCGGTTTAGGAGAAGCTCAAGTTCCAGTCTCACACTGTAACAGGTATTGCTCTCAGGCAACAGGACTTAATTAAACAGGCAGTACAGCCTTGCAAGCAGAGTAGTCAATCTACCAAACCACCTGAAAATTAGGTACAAAAGTTGGTAAAGTATTTTTGCCTGCCACTGGAGTGGCCTTTGAATGCAGATGTGAACTGCAGCTGAACTTGTGTGTCCAGTGAAGAGCAGCAGCTCCCTCAGGTGAATTCAGAGGAGCACCTGTTGCTGGCCTGGCTGGAGCCCTAACTATGGCTCCTGTTTACGGTAGGGCCTCCTAGTCGAACATATTGTGTTATTCTCTCAAGGACAATCTGCCCTTGAGATTCCTAAAGAGAAAAACAAAGTTATAAATCTGCCACCTGGTCCCACACAGAAGAAGACAATATAGAAGCTTTGAACATCTGGAAATTCCTTTGAGCGATAAGGACCTTCCTGTTTACTATCTATGTATTAACTAATCAGTATTAGCCTTGTATTAGTAATAGATTTTCATTGGTGATTAAAATACATGTTACATGTAATAACTTGCTAAGCTAATGTACTTAAGGCAAGACTCAGAAGAAAAGAGGGCTCGCTGGCTCGCTCTCGCTAGCTCTCTTGCTTGCTCACTGGCCCCGCAGGCTGGCCTGCGGGCTTACCTGCTTGCTTGCTCACTTACTTGTGCGCTTGCTTGTTCACTATCTCCTCATTTAAGAATGAACATGATTACTATTAATTAAACTTGTCTCTGTACTTTATTCCCGCAGACGGTGACAAGCACCAGTTGCATCTTCTCGTGTAATCAACAGTCACAGATTTACATGTGTCACATCCCACCTGGATTTACCCACATGGCAGGAGGTCAAACTCTTCCCTCATCTGGCAGCACAGGATGTAGGTCAGTCCCTGTGATCTAATCCATTTAATCCTTAATTTCTCCACTATTTGGTAGTGGAGACACAAAGTTTACCTGTGATGTGGTTTTCTGCTGTGGCCACCAAGCTCCACACACAAGAAACTATCCTTAGGGCAAACCAGACACCACACAGAATCAAGACCAGGACTGAACACTACTAAGCAAAATTAATGGGATCAGGACTCTCTCACTAGTACACACTACTGTGTTGACTGGACAAAATAACCTAGAAGAAAAAAACAACCCACCTTCTCCCCTATTATCTCTCCAGTCAGCCCTTTCTCTTAATTCTGCATACATTTTCTTGTGTTAAATAAATACTTGCAAAGGGAACAGAACTCTGATGAAAGGATAATAAATGACCTCAATATATATTGCCATTTCATGGGTTTCTGCTATGCACCACTGTAGTGGGTTGAAAAGGGAGGGGGGGGGGGCAGGGGGGTGTGCTGGCAGGGTCTTGGAGGGAGCGGGG
>VXBA01000527.1:936843-1088308 GCA_013399895.1 Serilophus lunatus
GAAGTTCACTCTCTTTGGCTTCCTGCAAAGCTGGAGAGCAGCAGCACGGCTCCCCTTCTCCTACTCCCAGGCCTCGTGGCTTGACTCAGCCCACCTCCATCGGCATTGGAGCCACGCAAGCACAACTACAGGTTGAAAGCTTCCCCAAATAACATCCCGGGTTGGGGGGAGAACCTTTCACTGTGTTGTGTTTTTCAGATTCCAAGGGCTGGGAGTTGGCTACCACCAGAGAGGGAGAAGAAAGAGAAAGTGGCTCTTCCTTTCCACTGCTTCTCTGTGGCCAGTTTGGCTGGTCTTTGAAAGCAGTTCCCTTATTCCTTTTTTCTTTGTTTTCCTTTTTGTGGTTTTGTTGGGTGCTTGTTTTTTTGTGTTGAGTCTGGGGTTCCCTAAACTGTGTTTCCTTTGAGCTCCAGACAAAGTGTTTCGCTGTTGTCACATTCTGTCATTCTTCTCGTCATTATTAAGAGTGCCCCCTAGTTAATATTGTGGTGCTTAAACCACCACAACCACTATCTCCTCATTGCCATTTCATGGGTTTCTGCTATGCACCACCATAAATTTACAGCCAATTATGTTCTGTTTAACACTGTAAAGCTAGCCAATTTTCCATCCTGTCAGAGATAATTGAAATACTCACTTTGTCCCTTTAATAGGCAGGCAGAACATCCAGGAGACGGAAAATACCACCAGGATTTCAGTTTGCAACTGGATATTGGAAATACCCTCAATTCCTCAAAATTTAACAAGTTCAGCTCTGACATCAAAAGCACAAATCTACAAACAGTGTTGCTGGCTGCTCTCATTCTCCAATCTCAAACTGACTGTGGCTGTGTTCAAAAACTAAACTGTATCACCAGCTTTTATTTGCATTGTTGCAACACTAGAGGACCTCACACACACACTATGGACTGAAGATACAACTAATTGCAAAGCCCCAGGATTCAATTGAAAGGAAGCAACTTTTATTGTAAGTAACCAGCTCTTTACAGACACTCCTGAAGGGATGAAATCCAGTGGCTGTGACTAAGGCTGTTAAGCACTGTGCACTTGGAGTTGCTATCAAATTCAGGGGCAGTGCCACCAGCCCAAAAGTACATTTTAGGAGATGGCCCTGAGCTGATCATGTTAAGATAAAAATTCCAGAATCAATCCTCAAGACATCAGGGTGTAAACTTTCCCCTAAAGCATTCAAATAACTGATGACTGGAGCAACAACACTGGAAAACTGGAAATGCCATTAAGTTTTTCCTTTCTGATACAGTCAAGAAGAACTCAAAGGCTATCTTTGAGATGCAATCCCTATGGGGCAACTAAGCAAAACATAACTCTTGACACTGGTCCATCAGTCTGCCAGAAGTGGTATGATACTTACACAGCTAATTGCTGAATTTGTGTCAATTTTTCTTTCCTGTATCTACATTGTCGAGTCAACATTACCTTTCTGTTGAACCACAGCAGGCTGTGGCAGGGTAAGGCACCAGGTTATCCAACTATTTTTTAAAAAAACATTAATATCCTTACAAAAGATACACTACAAACTGTGAAAGGCATCTCTCCAACAAGGGATTTGTTATTTCTTCCCCTAAATCCCTGTTTGGGTGTTTGGGGTAAGCAAGACAGCAGACAACAGGAGAGAGAGCCTGGCCAAAACTATCACAAAGTAAGAATCTGAAATACAACATTAAAAATCCTGTTTGCTTTCCAGTCCTCTGGCTTCAGTAAGACAGGAACAGGTGGCACACGACTAAGCCGTGGGAGGGATGTTAGTCACAGTTCTCTTAAACCCAGTAGTTTTGCTGGACCTGGAGCCATCTTTTCCAGTGATGCCTAAAGGGAAAGATAATGGGAGAGAGAGGGTTAGAGCTCTGGGTCCAGAGGCCTTGCTGCCCAAGCGCCCCTTACAGCCAGTGCAAGGTCACAAGGATCCCCTCACACACCTATACTCCATTAGCCAAGCACAGTTACTGGGAAAAGCCGCAGCTACGTTTTTGGCTTAGGAGGCTATAAAATGAGGTTCATCAACTCTTTGGTAGTGGTACTTATAGAAAAAACGATAAATGCTTCTTGACCCAGACAAACAGAAAACATTAACACTAGAGTTGTGATTGGCAGCATCTACAGGTATCAACATAGAGCCTAATCCATTGACAAACTCCTGCCTGCTCCTGGATAACCTGGAGTCACTCACAACCAATGCCTTGGGAGAAAAAAAGAGCTAGATCCCCAGCTAACAGCCATGGGAAAAAATACAGCTAGCTTTAAAATGGCTCTCTGCCCCATGGCAGGCTTGCGAATCTTGCATATTTCTAATTCAGCTAATTCAAGCCCCTCAGTGACCAAAGCTGTGGGTGTGCCCATGGCAGACGATCATTATGTGATTGTGCTCACAGACTCCTGCTAACAAGTCTCAGAGCTGTAGCCTCCTGCACAAGCAGTACAGAAACTTGCAGGCATAACACCTAAGTTAAACTCAGACCCACAGAATGAGTTAATCCAGAAACTACCTGTCTGAAAGCTGTTACAGCTACTTTGTGCTTGCAAACAAGCCCTGGGTTCTATAGTTTCCAGTAAGTCAGAACAGCAAGCTTCCCCTTGCCCTTTTAAGTCAGAAATTTTAAGCCAGCATTACTACTCCACCCTGAGCAAGTAACTACTGTTAAGAAGTTTTCTGGAGGATTGCCAGGTTTCATACACTATATACTTATTCCCACTGATTTTCTAGCTGTTTGTTTGGGGTTTTTTTTCCTCGTAGAAGTGCAAAGTCCCTTCTCCATCTGCAGCACTGAGCACACACAGTGTTTTGGGCTGCACCATCATGTGCTTCATGGCTGTCCTCCCACCGACCGCAGCATCCGCTTATCCTGGCACATCTGTTCTACCTCACTGCAACAGGAGGGAAACACATTGCTCATGTCACTGGTCCTGGTCCCACTCAAACTGAAAGGAAGAAGAAAGTAACAGCTCTGGCTGTGGTTTGAGGCAATGATAAAATGCCCTGCACAGTGGCAGGTGAGCTCATCATGACAGGGCCTGCGGCTCTGCTGATGTCATTGCACCACTCTGTGGCAGGAAGTGATACGGGAACAGGAGCCCAGGAGGAAACTGAATTGAGCAACTGAGGTTAACTCCCCTGGCATTCAACCATGTGGCATTTCCAGGGACCTTCTAAGAACCCGAGGTGGGCTTGGCTGCCCAGCGCCGGTTCGGTGGCTCTGCACGCACAGTGGTAACGGCAGCGGGAGGAAGGAGCAGCTGTGCTGACCACGTGGGAAACTAAGGCAACATCTGCCTCTCCACTGCTGGCCCACTCCCACTCAAGGGAGAATGTTCAATGAATGGCTTCCTACGATGCTCACTGAAGGTAGGACTTGGCTACACACAAGTTTTCCTGGAATCTACCTCAGAAATGGCCCTGAACAGTACAGGCTGGACTTGGAGTTGTTCTTTTCCAGGGCTGAAGTGAGGTTGGTGTATCTGTGTTCTCACAACAGTGATAACAGTTACCTGGCGTCTCATCTCAGAAGCTTAGATAACTTGGAGCCCTATATAGAAACTGGCCAGAATACTTCGGTATTTGGTGAGAGAGATTTTCCACTTGGTTTTTTTTTTTTCAAGTAAGGCAAGACATTCACAACAGACTGTTTTCACTTTGTACATTTAACAGAGCCAGAAAATTTCACTGAGCCATACCTGTAACAGTGACCAGAACCTCAGATACATGACCTCTTAGAAAGACAAACAGATTCTCTTCCCATTCCTCTTCTCTGCCTCCAGTTCTACTAACTAGTCAGAACTGAATTAGATGGAAAGAATGTGCTACCCCCCTCTTGTTATAATGTGCCTGGAAGCCTTTCAAATTCTCCTGTTTGTAGGATTTGTCAGAATGACTGCAGCCAGTGCCAGAGCTTTGGGGGTATGTGCATGGTTTGCCAGGAGCATGGTTACACAGTTTAGTCTCATGTAATTACGATTATCTAATTTCAAACCTTGTGTGTCTGGTGCTGAGTTCAAATTCAAGTCACTGCTTCCCTGAGGATTTCCTTCCTGAGACTCTCCTTCTTGGACCACTGCTTGAGGCTACAAAACAAAAACACCAAAAATAGCCCCTCCACACACAAAATGAGCTATCGAGAGAAAATTGCAAATACACTGTTGCAAGCCGAGCGGCATGGCGACCTGTCTCAGGAACAGCACGACAGCCAACCCCAGGCTGTTCGGGCCATCAGCTCTCAGACACCAGTGTGGTGGAAGGCAAATGGCGTTTATTGCTTCAAGGTACCACAATATATAGTCTTATCTCTTCTGCTCTTATCTTGTCTGCTTACATACCATTGGTACCTTCAAGGAACGCGGCTACATGTTACTGGCTAAGGGGAGAGGGGTCTGTCTTTCCGTCACAGCGTGACATCTTCCGTTCGCCAGGCCCTAGCTACTTACAATACACCAAGTAGATGGAAAGTAAAAACCTTTGATCACTGTTAACTTAAATAAGACTCTTCAGCCCTGGCAGCACATCCATTTGCCAACAATTCCTACATCCAACCATAGGTGAGAGCACATGGCAGGGCACGTAGTGTCCACACACCCCCACAAATGTCTCTAACAGTCAGAATCCATAATAAGCCACCATATTACCAGTCTTGTGAGACACATGGCCCAACATTTGGAAAAAATCTGCCCATTATGCAGCTGTGGATAAATGTTTTCACCCCCAAGAATACTTTCTCTGTTTCAGGATATTTTCCTGTCCCTACCAAATAAAGATTTTGTCTATCAACAATTAAAAACCAAATGGCTGTTCATTTTCTTCTGGTTTGGTTTTGTCCCCCAAACACTCTTCAGCTGTTTAATTTAATTTTGAACTGAAACATCAGAATGTTTCACTAATTAAAGGTAGAATGACACATTTTGAAACATTAAAAATTCTAGGTCCTCCTGCTTGTCTTTAAGATTTCTCAGTACATCAGAATGATATCAGTAGAACTCACTGGGTAAGGTTTTGGTCTCCAGGGCACAGCTATTCTGCTTCTGATGCCTTACCATAGAGATTGAGGATTCCAATTTGAGAAGGTGGTTGCTTTAAGCACTGGTAACACACCAAACTTCCTTATTCAGTGTATTTAAATAAGACAATATAAAAGGGTTTGAGGTTGTGTCTAGCAATTTTTGCAATACACACTAAATAACGGTTTGTGGCTGTTTTTTAATCACTCCTAATGACAGAAAACATGTCCGTA
Source organism: Serilophus lunatus (assembly GCA_013399895.1). Taxonomy (NCBI): domain Eukaryota; kingdom Metazoa; phylum Chordata; class Aves; order Passeriformes; family Eurylaimidae; genus Serilophus; species Serilophus lunatus. The sequence goes on from VXBA01000527.1 coordinate 942,081, forward strand.
ATTGTCCACAGGACTGAATGGCTTTATTGATTAAAAGCTTTCATCTTGTTTTCGCACCTGAAACGTTCTATTTTCAGCTACTGATTCTTACTAATCATTTGTTTGCTGCATAAAAGAGCCTCCTGCTGGCAGGACTCAAAGTTTCTACACTGATCAAATTTCTTTTAGCTTAATTTTAAGTTTCTTCTTTTGAGACAAATTGACATGCTAAGCAATCACTTCAGCCTTCCAAGATTCCTAGGAAGACAACCCCTCTATCTGAAAAAAGGATGGACTCTCTAGTCTGACATTACAAGCCTGGGAAAGCACTGTGGAAATCTAGTATGCCTTAAGTACAGCAGCTCTCCTGGACTCTCAGAATTCTTCAGGAGCTGAACCTCAGAGGCAATCAGGAAGGCAGTCAGAGCTTCCATAATGATTTCCAGGCCACCAAAGCTGAAGCAATGTCATGGCAGATAGAGAGCCTAAGAAGCGCAAACACAATTGGAAGGTCCCCAGGATATGCAACTGGAGAAGACTACTAAACACTGTACTCACCCACTTGTGGGGCCTCCCTCTTGGCCTTTTCCCAGCAGAAGGTTCTACCTTTATTGAAAACAAAGGGGAAAATAATATTTTCAGTTCTCGTATTTACTGGGCACTGAACATGGCTAAGGCATAGCAGAAAAAGCAAAAGCTGAGGATGGAAGACAGTTGGGGAGGAAACATCTGCCAGACTACATTGATCATGATTATTTGGTAGTGGTGGAAGAGAAATGCTGGAAGGAAGCTGCTGAACAGGCAGTGGCAACACAGGAAGGCTGGGAGGTGAGTTAGGACTAAAACCACAATAACTGGCTAGTCCAACAACAGAAATTAAAGCTGAGCTGAATTAGGGGCAACTTTCATTATCTTTAAGCTAAGAAAAACCTCCCTGGTTGTCCCTCTAGCAGTGCTTCCAGAAGGGACAGCCAGCTTCTCTCTCCCCCATGAAACAACATAAGCCATTTACTCTTACTGTTTGCTTTGTTACAGCAGTTGCTTTTTTGCTTCCTTTTGGCCTTCCTCGTGGTTTCTTTGCTGGCAGTGGTTCCACAGCATCCTCCTGGGATAAAACAAGAAAGACATTTAAGAAGGATGATCCCTGGAACAACTTACAGCTTTTTATTCTTATATGTCTTCAACTGTTTTGGTCCAATAATAACACCCAGGCCTCTACTTTTCCACTTGTGAGGTGCTTTAGAAGATGGCCAGCAATATTCCTACTCATCTTTTGGGCTGGGGAAATAAGTGAGACCCAAGAACTCTGTCCATGGTGCCTGAAACGGGGAGAGAAAAGGTCTTGGCCTTCTCTGTTCTAACTGCACCTGAAAGTCTCCATACTAGAAGAGACATCTGGTCAGCTCCTCTCACACATTTTCTGGCCTGAACTCTCACAGACTGCAATATCTGAGGCACCTCTGAAACCAATGGCTGAGATTTCCCAGGGAATATTGCTGCTGTCCTGAATAGCAATAACATTTACCACAGAACACTTCTGCTTCCCTTATTCTTTGTTAGCGAGCTGTTTCCCAGGGCTGCCTGCAAATCCCATCAGCCTAATGCCATAACATCTCAGGCAGCCTCTTAGGATGATGTATCCTCACCTGCGGCTGCTTCTTTGGTCTTCCCCTCTTTCTCTTCACACCCTCAGTCAGTGTAGATGAGATGGGGTTCTCTGGCCTCTTGTTGCTCATGCTGGTACTTTTCACGGTTTGCAGATTAGAATCCAACAGGTTATTTTTCCATTGACTGGGAAAGAAAACTTGTCTCCTTTTTTCCCCACTATCTTGTAACAGATTCTTCTCTACCTTCAAGGCTGAAATGGTGAGAGATAATCGGGTATGACAGCTTGCTATTGTTTTTATCAGCTAGAAGAATCAAGGACCCAGCAGGCTGTTAGAAGCTAACTTTTATAAACATTCTAGAACTGTTCTCTTACCTGGCCTATTTCTCAGCTTTCTGAGGCTTTTGGCTGAAGGAGCTGATTGGTTCAGCCACAGAACATGTTGATACCTGCATCTATCTTTCCCCACCTTGACCAGTTTCATCCAAACTTACAGTGTCTACACCTTTCTGAACCCTACTCTGAAGGCTTCCTTTGTCTGAAGGACATGGGAGACAAAGTGGTGGTGGTGAGTTATAAACATATCATTCAAGGATAAAGTTTCATTTGGAGCTGCTATATCAAAGATGGTATCAAAGACAATATAGGATACCAAAGAGAATTCCAAGACAGCAAAGAGAGCCTTACATGAGGCTGCTTGAGAAAGCAGGGTGCAAACTCTAAGTCAGGTTTTGGATTTGCCTCTCATAAATTTGTTCTTAATCCCTGACTGAACAGGTGCTTTCTGGAGAGATGACCTGACTCCACTCAGAGACCTGAGCCTCTACTCCTATGTAGGGCACACTGTTTCCTACATAATACAAATCCCCCCAGATTCAGATTTTGCTCAGTTCCTGAGCAGTAGCTCATCTGGAAGTTTGTATCAGCAGCCTTGTCACTCAGCCTCCTCCCTGTCCCTAAGATCTAGTGCCTGCTGTGGTTGGAATGAGCACTGATCCAACTTGTTTGCTCTCAGAAATAACCCAGATCATGAGCTGTTGAGGGGACATAGGAAACCAGTGACTTTCCTTGGTTCTGCTTGAGGTTTCTCCTCTGGCATGTCTGCCAGTGAAGATGCTAGTCTGTGAGCCTTGACGCCCTTGCATCCTGAAGCAGCAAGAAGGAAGTGACCTTGACTAGAACCCTCAGCAGACACTTGAATCCCAGGCACACTAATAGAGGTGGGGGTCTTGGTCTTGTTTTTGTGTGAATCAAAGCCTACCCAAAGATCTGAGTTCAGCTTCCCGTCTGCTGATCTGCTTGAAAAAGGCACTTGCAGCACCCACAGACCTTGGCTCTTCATTTCCTTTTTGCACAGAAGGGTGGGCTCAAGAAGATGAGAGAGAATGAGGAGGCTGAGCTTAACTGGACAGAGGCCAACAGTGCTGGCTGAATCCTCTTGTCAGTAGTTCTTATCACAAACTAAATAGCTGAGAATAATACAGTTGAGAAAGCAGCATCTTTATTGCTTAGGAAAGAAGGAGCATATAGAAAGATGCATTTCTACCTTCTCTGCAAAGCCATTGCCTCCCCCTTCTCACCTAGGCATTACAGGTAATAATCTGCCTTGCCTATAGAAGCTCTTTTACCTCCACCTGAGAAATATTTCTTTGCAGTCTTTTCTTTACCTGTTTTATTTCTCCTTTTCCACCTGCTAAATGAAAGATAACAACAGCAAGCTTAAAGAGCATTTTGTCCCATCAGCCTTGAGTGCTGCTGGGTCCCCAGGCAGGCTCTACCTGAGGCAATGAAGGCAGAACACTGCAAGCAAGGGCACAGCTGCACCACATACAAGAGTGTGACTTTTTTCTTCAAAATACTGCTTCAGGGCAACAGCTGGGTTCAGTTCCCGTTCATGCATTAGCAGCCCTACCTAGTGAACTCCCTGGATGCCCCTTTGTGCACACTGTTGGACCCCAGCTCACAGGTGCTTTTCTATCAAACCTTCTGATCAGAGGGTGATGGAAAGACTACAGCACAGGTCTCCAAATTCAGGCTGCATCTGGAGGAGAGACAGTTAGGGAAAAAAAGTTCCTTTGTACTTGCAAGCCACACACAGTTGCCACCAAGTTCCCAAGGGACAGGCACAAAACACTTGAGTCTCACAGAAAAGCTGTACTTTCACCAACTGTTACCAAAGCCTTCTAGTTTCATCAGATGTTCAAATTCCAGACATGAGAGGGTCTTAACTGAGGATGACAACAAATGTTCTGCCCTCTGGCCTGTTCCTGTTCCCTGTGTGTGTATGTACTGGTCAGCACTAGGGCTCAAACAGTCTGGTGCTGGCACTTGGGGCTGGCTGAGGTGGGAGGCAGTCCCTGAGGTGCACAGGCTCTGCACTGCCTCAGGAGAAAAGCAGTATTAGTGCCTTTTCCCAGAGGCAGTTCTAAGCCAGCCCCAGCTCATGTTGCACACATCTGCTGCTGGATCAGCCCAGAGTGCTGCAAAGGTGGTTTGAAGCCTGTGGAGTCAGAGCCTGAGCCTTCCCTCAGCCACATGTGGAAAGAGAACAGGCATGGCCATAGGGATGGATAATGTGAAAGTGCTGTACTAGCCAGGCCCCTGAGAAGAGATTATTATCTGCTTGTTCAGAGAGGCTGTGCTGACAAAGAGTGGAGTTAAGTATTTGTATCCTATTTTTCAATCTCAGATTGTACTTCCTGCTTGGTCACCTAAGGCTAGACCCATAGAATCTGACAATGTCATTGGCAGATGCAGCAGGAAAACTCCAAACCTTCATTTCATATTCTAACACAGTGTACACAGCCATGACAGACACTGAAGCCATTGCTCTTATTGGCACAACCTCTCTCATGAGTTCACTAACTCAAACCTGAATCCAGATTTTGCATGTTATTATTGAAATGAGAGCAATCACAGTGTGGAGAATTCTTTTTTCCCTAGATGCAAAGAAAATCAGTTCTTGCACAATGATTGTTTGCTAAACCTTGCTAAGCTGATACACTCTACAATATTCTTTCACACACCGGGCAAGATTTCTACAGGCAGGACCATAGACAAACGTACAGAAGCTGCCAAGAGATAGGAGTGTCTTTGTACATCTCTCTTTCACCTTCCCATCACCCACATGCTTCTTGAAGCCTTGTGTGAAAAGCAAAACACACAAGCAAAGCTATACCAGCATCAGCCCTGAGGGCTTCTGTAACATTTACATGACTCAATGCAAGATGCAGACAAAGCAAAAGCACCCACTGCAATTCTCCTTCAAATTTCTTGACAACAGCTTTCCACAGATATGTATAAAACCCAAACCAATATTGATTCCCCTTGTGTGCCAAAATACAAGTTTACCTTCCAGGGTCACTGCGCTCCCTGCTAGGACTAGAGCCAGCATGGATGAATCCCAGGCCTATATACTATCCACAAGGGCACAAGATCAAAAAAGCCCATTCCCAATGTTTGTGGGCCTTAAAACACCTTTATGTCTGACATATACACAGGTTTGCAAATACTGGGTTGCAGAGACAGCACCTAAAATAAAGCACCTCATGTCCCAAATGCACTCCCAGGATCCTCACAACCCTAACATTTTACATGTGGATTAAGGTGCTAAGTTTTACAAAGACAGTTTTTCTGCCATAATGTGTTTTCAGGAAAGCAAAGATCTTCCCGAAGGCAATGGAGTTGTAGTCTAACACAGAGTACTCAACAGTGTTCTTGAGGGACTTTGCCTTTTCCACAGGTTACAAAGGAAGCCTTGAGGATGAGCCTGCTGGCTTGGGCAGGTAAAATAAAGTGGCTGTTTGTTAATTAAGAAACTATTTCCTCAGGGAGGTAAAATTTTAGGCTACATCCTGGGGAGAAACACAGTATGTCACAGGGATGCTGGAGACATCATACAAAACTCCCAAGCCCTTTGCATAAATCACAGCAAACACCGCCAGAAAACAATTCTCTGGCTGCAGTGCTCACATAAAAAATAAAAGCCTTTTTAAAAGCATAATAGGGGTGTGATTATAAGAGACCCTTTATTATAGCCTTAACTCTGTCACTGTCTCTGTAATAATAGGAAAAAATATCTACCAAGCACAACTCCCACTTAGCAGCACAGCACCATTGTGCTGCTGTCACGTGTGACAAAGCAAAGCCAGCGTAACTTTACTGATGTGAACATGGTCACTCTTCATTCCCTCTGGTAGAAGAGGGAGGGAAAAATTCGGCTCAATCCCTGCATCAAGCAGAGGAGGATAAAAGACTTTGTTAATCAAGACATCTAAAGAAGGGAAGAAGAGAGAAACTTCTCATTCCCATAACTGCAGCAGTAATGATCTGCACTTGCATTATGAGAAATTACTTTCACCTTCCAAGAAATCAAATGCTCAGGTCTTTTCAGATCTCGCCACAGATCAAGAAGTAACACAGCTTCTTGCAGTTCCCCATGGACTGTTCTACTAGAAAAGAAGGACAGCCAGGCCCTGGAACAGCTCCCCCGGGGAAAAAGGAGTGGCAGTAACACTCTTGCAAATGTGCCTTTTCTGCTAGATTTTTCTGTAAAATGAGGAACTTATGGGCTGCTAAATCAAGCTTGTGGCAACAGCAAGTAACTGCCATAATCTCATAAATCAATTCTCAAAATTATAACCAACGTCTCTAGGTGATTTCCCTGACTACTTTAAGTGGCTAAATCTAAGGCTTCTTTGATCTTATGTTTAAAAGTCTCCTAGTTCCTTGCCAGTTGGCTGTTTTTTTTTTTAAGTGAACTATCTATTGTCACTTGTTCTTGCATCACCAGAGCCCTTCAGCAGCAACATTCCTCTCTCCTCCATTTTTAAACCCAGTCTAGCAGCTGATCTCCCTCATCTTGCCTGGCTGAAAAAGTTTGTTCCTTGGATGTAATTATACCCCCTGAACATTTTGGTCTCCGTTTCTACCCTTTCCAATCTCAGCGTGATAAGGATTCTTACTCTTAAAACTGTTTTCGGTGAGAGCAGCTTGACTAACTTAACTGCTTGCATATCTGAGAAACAAGGGCTCAGCAAGAGTTCAGTGGAGAAAATTCAGTTCCTGTATAACATTAATAGCATCAGCTTCCAAAATGACTCAACCAGCAAGCTATTCCACCATCTCCAGTGCGTCCTGACTTATAAAACACCCAGATCAGAAGACAGAAACTATTTAAGCTTACAAAGGACAAAAAATACAGGAACCATACAGACTTCCGTGCTTTAAGTCAGTGCTAAGGACCCACTCAAGGTCTGAACAGGAACTTCTGTAGCTCTGACTACAGATTTACATTTCCAACTTTGTCACAGACCTCTCTGTGCAACGCTAACAAAAGTGCCCTCATGTGTTTCAGTTCTCCATCCACAAAATAGTGTGTAACTCCCTGACTGAGCTATGCTGGGGATGGGGCTGAGGGGAAGGAATCAGAGGCAGGCAGAGGCCATCCTGTCTGAGCCTGTTCTGAGAGACACTGCAAGGTGGGCAAGTGCTGATGGATGGGAGCTTATAGAATAAAAGTCCTCTTTTTTACTAGGAAACAGTGCCAGAAGCTTTGGGTTGGGTTTTTTTTGACATTGAGACATGCACACCTACATGAGAAAAGGGTTGCTGATTACTGAGTTTCAAGCAGTGCTGCCAACATGAACAGTCTCCATTTCCTATTTCCCAGCTCCTGAGTGTCCAGCTTCAGCACAACATCAAGGCACTGCAAGAGCTCTCTCTTGAGCAAACCTTGCTTAATGCAGTGCCTGACAACTTATTTTTCTCTGTCCAGATACCTCAGCCAGTTATTCCTCCAAGAGGAATGTAATCGATACCACAGTTAATCAAAGGAATACCAGCATTGCTCTGCTGTAACTAGAGAGCTTCAGAGAAGCGAGGCTTTGCACTTACCTTTGGAATGAGTCAGACCACATGTACAGCCCCAGCTGCACTGGGCTCCTGAATGCACCAGCAGCTTCCCCTACATTGTCATGTTCAGGAACACAAAGGAGAGACTGCCATAACTGAAGAAATACAGCTCAGGATTAGCCACATCCTGCTGAGCAGCAAAACACACCCTCACCCTCTTTCTCCAGGAAGCTAAAGGCTTGTGGGACCAGCCTGTCCCAGAGCTGTAAGATGGAGCTCCCTGCCCTGGAAACCTGGGACAGAGCAGCACTGGAGTGGGAGTTGGAGTTCCCCAGAGCTGCACAGCAATTCTCACCCACTCCCGCACTAGAGCAGACAGGGAACACAGGGCCCAGGCCACTGCCTGTAGCCAAGGGAACCCTTGTACCAAACTCAGGACACCAAGTCTTAAGACCATTCTTAAGACCACTGCCTGATGTCTGAGACACTTCTCATTCATACTCAGGACACTTCCAGCACTTATCCCAAAAGTATCAAATCAGGTCAGTGAGTTTTAACGCCTCTGTGCAGATTGTAGACTCCCTACCACTATACATTATGAGCCTGTAGAAATTTTCACTGAGGGTATTTACCAAAACACAAGTGTTTTCTACAGGACTCTTTCTTCTCTTGAAGCGTGTCCAGATACTTTCACCAAAATCAAGGACCCCAAACTTGCTTTAACTGTAGAGTTAAACTGGTGGAGGAAAAACCTAACAGTTCACAGAGAAACAAAAGGAAAAGGAGAAATCTCTGCTTACTAATGATTAAAAATCACAGTTATCTCATTTCAGATAGCATCAAGCCTTATTCCTCTGCAGAATATCATGTTCAGCCCAGCTACTGACATCTCCAAAACACTGTCCACTTGTGAGAACCCAGGAAATGGCCCTCTGCACTTCCTAGCGAGGACCTGCATTGTGGCACCTGGCATAGGGACATAAGGCACCAAGTTCTTCACCTTAACCTACTTCCAAACTGTCTTTCTCCACTACTGAGCTACAATTCATTAATCCCCATGCCTTAATAAACCCTAGCATCTTGCAGACAGGCTCTGCACACACATTTCCAACGACGTGGTAGGAAAGGAACACGATTACCTGTCAAGCAGCTGGGCAGCGCCAGTGACCCAACCCCGGCAGACCTGGCGCTGAAGGCAGGAGAGGAGGGCAGAGGTATCCAGCAGATACAGAGGCACTGGCAGAAGCAGCTAACCCAGGTCTGTGCACACTGTCATTGCAGGAGCCCTGCAATGCTGTCTGTGGCGCTCCCGGTGCGTGGTGCGGAGAGCGGCGGGCGCTGCCAGCGGTGTCCTTCCGATGGCAGCCCTGAGCAGCAACAGCAACCGAAACCCAGCTCACCCCAACACGCCTGGAGTCCCACACTGCATGCAACGACCAAAACCAAGAAAAATCCCCAGCCAGACCACTAACATCAGCCAGCTCGTAACACTGCCCTGCTTACTGAAACTAAGGGCAGTTTCCAAATGTGAAATGAGTGATCTAAATGAAAGGGGCAGATCATTCATTACCTTCCCTCTTTACACATGCTGGGAAGAATCATGCTGACCCTGTTTTATGAAAGAAACAAAAAGACCAAATGGGTAGCCCCAGGAAGACTTGTGATGACAAAGTGGTTATTAATCTGAGTGCAAAATGTGCTCAGGGCATTTACTATAAGCCACAAATATAAATGGGAAGCTGACTCTAGTTGAGCATAAGTATACTTTAAAAAGAAATACTGCAAGGCTCTAAGTTAGGTGTTCTGGATTAAATACACAAACAGTGCTTAGAGCTCACAGAAGTCCCCAGAAATGCTTTGCAAAGGACAATGCAGACTTTTCATATGATTGCCTTAGTGTATTTAAGACACGCACATTGGGATTTTTTTGGTACATCACCATTAGCAAAACCAGAGACTTAAAATATCTTAATCTGTACCTGTATAAACCCCATTGCATCACAAACAAAGTCTGAGACTCTTCTTTTTTCAATAGTACTGTTACTGTAAGCAATTTACTACTTGACATAAACTGAAGACTTTTTTTTTCCCCACAGAATAATCCATATAAAAAATTTGTACCACTCGAATTCCTCAGTAACTTCTCTAAATGTCAGTGTAACACCTAAATCATTTACTGCAGTCTGGAAAAATATCAGTCTTGACTTCATTAACAAGGGAATGACGATGAGTTGGTTAAAAAGATGCACACAAGGATTCCAGAAGTGTGTCCATTTCTTGGGGCTGCCATGAGCTTCCTCTGTGCCTCAAGAACATCATCTTGTCTTTGTACCTGGTTTCCCACACAACAGGTAGCATCATCTTGCTAACTTAGACAACATTTTCTTTGGGAATAGATATATTTTCCACCATGCAATTACACAGATCTTAGGCAAAGTGGCTCAAGATTTTATTTGGAGCTGCTAATCACTACTAAACATCTCATGTTGATTTTGGTTAAGAGAAGCCTTTGATCACCCCTGAACACTGTCTAATCCAAAAATCACTAAATAGTGTATGAAATTAAGTACCTGAAAATCACTATCTGTTCATCTAAGTACTTAAATATAGCTAGCTTATTTATGAAAACTCTCCTGCATAAGCACTATTATATTGTATGGAAATAAACTTTTTTAAGTTTTTAAATGAAAAATACATAGTTTTTTTTAAAAAAATCACTGGAGACAAAGTTGTACATATGCTGTACAAACACAGTGTAATCATAACCAAATCAGAACTTAAATTGTTATACTTGGAAAGGCAGATTTCTTCATTTCATACATGCAAATATTTCCTGGCAAGGAAGCATTAAACTTCATTCTACAACATTAAACCAGAGATGGTTGACAGTCCAAAAGTGCTAAAGAACATTATTAATATTCTAGAAATTAAACTTCTAGTTAGGAAACGTCAGATATAAAATTGGAATATGGAATCCTATTTAATCTTTATTGGGCACATACTGAAGAATAGTGTCCTTAACTTAAACACTAATGAAATTATGAAGTGTGGATATTAAGGCCAAGAGGAATGATTTGATCATTCTGTATATAAATGACTGCCATTTCATCATTATCCTTGGACTGAGTCCAAAACTCTCATACTTGACAGAACCATCAGTCCCAGAAAATGTGTTCTTGATTAAAAGAAACAGAATCAAAGAGTCATTAATGTTGGAAAATACCTCCAAGACCAAAGTCCAACCTCTGACCAAACACCATTGTGTCAACTAAACCATGGCACTGAATGCCACGTCCCAGTTGTGTCTTGAACATCTCCCGGGATGGTGACTCCACCACCTCCCTAGGCAGACTGTTCCAATGCTTGACAACCTTCCTAGTGAAGAAATGCTTTCTGATATCCAATTTAAACCTCCTCAGGCACAGCCTAAGGCCATCAGCTCTTGTCTTGTCCCTTGTTGCCTGGGAGGAAGAGGCCAACCCCCACCTGGCTACAAACTCCTTTCAGTGAGGCCTCATGGGATAGGGAGGTACCATACTCTTGGACTGAATTTCCAGTGGCTAATCCCTTTAAAAAGGGAGCCTAATTTACAATTTGATTGGTGTGCTTTCAGATTGCAGGTGCTGGTTCTTATCACATTTTACTCAGAAAAGCACCCAGCCTAACTATTCCCACCTCCCCTGCTCAGCAATACTTCTACACTGTTATCAAGTCCACTCACACTATTCTTCTAAAAAAATTAAACAGACTGAATGTCTTAAGTCTCACTCTGTAAAGCCTTAAAAAAAATTAAAAAAAAAAAAGTTTTTGTTCCCCTTCCCTTACCTCCAAATATCAGCAGCTTTTAAGAAGGGGACCAAAACAGTGTGCCCACTTCAGGAGTGGCCTTCAGCCTCATTAAACCACTCCTGTTGTTTAACAGCCAAGGATCTTCAGAGGCCTTTGAGAATGCAAAATGACTTTTTAAATTCACAAACTGTCCCTTCCATCCAGTGAGCATTGCTGTTTCTTTTCACCCCTTGCCCAGTGTTTTACTGCTTTGTGCAGTTTCTGTTTCTGTCCCGGAGCACCTCAGTGAAGCCGCAATGGAGATGAGCAGTCCCTGGCCAAGGGCTAAAGCCTGGTCATTACTGCCCCTTCTGACGAAATGTCTCTTTTGGAGGTCCCATGAAGGAGAAACAAGTCTCACCTTGACCAATCAGCCAAAAACCAGCAGTATCCAAACCTAAAGGACAGGAGTCCTCCAAATTCCCTCTCCTTAGATAGAAGGGGGGTCAAATTTAGCAAGGCTCTCTCCTGAATGACTTGCCGAAAGAGTTTTGTGTTTGCAGCCAGACATGACCTATGCAAAGGCTAGCTTGTCCTCTGAGACACTTACCAGTTTCCTTTAGGAAACATCCAGATTTTACTACAATGCAGTGCAAGTCTCTGCCTGTATTCCTATTCCTTATCTTCACTCTTCCAGAAACTAGACTGGTCACTGTGGCACGGTGAGATATATGCAGGCTAACACCAACAGTAGATTCATTTGTGTATAATCCCTTTCTGTTAGACAGGTGTGTATAATAAAAAGCTTCATTCACTGCTATCCTGATCTTGTCAGAACCTCTCAGGTGCACAAAGCTGTATCTCCTAAGTGTAAGAAAAGCTACATTCATAGTAACTGTTCTATACACGCTTGTTATTCAGGCTGCATTAATGAATATTTTAACTGGAGATTAGGCTGAGGTGTGATTTCCACAAGATAAGAAATAGATTTGCCATGCTCTATTTTATCATTGTAATGGAAGTGTGCCCCATAATACTGTATTTCTTCATTTTTTCACATTATGTTCATCAGCAATTTGAACTCTCTGGATGACACAGGGTTACAAAATCTTACTTTGAGAAAGTTGTGGACTTGCTGGAAGGCCTCCAAAAATCAGAGGCTTAGAAAACATGTCCTGTGAGGAATGATTGAGAAACTGGGTTGTTAAAGCTAGAGATAGGAGAGTGGAAAGGATATGATAATGGAATAGTGCAGCAACTAGGAAAGTAGTAATACATGGATAGGATAAAAAGTTAACTTTCCCTGTTCCATTTAAACTAAGTTGAACACCAATGAAAGTCTAATGACAACGGTCAGGACAGCAAAGCACTGGAATAAGTTGTGAGTTTGTGTAGCTTCTTCACGTGGAGAAACCACAAATGGGTCACACAAACACACACTAGGATTGGCATGGATGGAACACGGGTTCCTGAGAAATGAAGTGTGTTTGGCAACTCCCTGGGCTGCCTCCCAGCTCTCTTCTCTGTGACATTAAGTTTCTAACTAGGTCATGGTTAAGTATGTCTATGCAGAAAAGGGCCAGAATAGGCAATTCCTGGAGACCACAATTAATAGCTACTTGTTCTTCACAGCTGCAAAGCCTCCTGAACTGGCTGTTTGCTCCTTTAGAATCCAACTGCTCCTACGCCTACAAAGCCTGTGATTGACATTGGGAAAGCTAAAGAATATTTCACTATTTCAGGCCAACTAATTACCAGAGGTGGTAAAATTTGACTCTTGCAATGGGAATGATAAATCTTGGTAAAGCAATGCTATAAACACTGTCAGTTGGTAAGAAGGGTGACCTTTTTCTACCTTTATAGCAAGAGACAGTTACTGTTCCTGACAATGTGCAGACAAGGAAGGTGGGACAACTGAGAATGCTAAGTGAAGAGGGAAGAGCTTTGCTGCAGGCAAGAAAGGTGCAGCTAGAATTAGAAAAATCTCACACTTTGCTCGATAAAGCCATGTAGAGACATTGTGAAAGATGGCCTGGGGATGGCCTTGAAGAACCTTTGTTACACAAAATGAACTTTCCACCAGAAGATAGCTGAATATGAATGAGGACTAGATCCCAGTGGGAAAGACTGGATAATTCTCATCCGTGAACAGAGGCAACCAAGAGCATCAGCAGAAAGATCCATGGGAAGCAGTCCATATGAGAGGATTACCATATACAGAGCAGCAATGCTATGGCTGAGGAACACAGACTGGCAGTTGTAACAAGCAGCACCCCCAAGACTACTAGGGGGTGAGTGTTCATATGGAGGAAGAGGTGTGTTTCTGAGGGAGACAGCACACAATTATCCCTCAGGCTGCCATCCTAAGGAGCAGCTCAGCAGCACCACAAAGGTGAGTGTTTAAAGGAAATGCAGTAGCTCCTCATGAAGTGACACAAATGCCCAAAGTCGCTTTGCTGGCAAGAGAGTATTGCACATCACAGCTCAAAAGCCTGAATTTCCGTAAGAGATGCAGCACAAGACAAACCTGTCTCTCCTCCACATCCAAAAAGAACCATGCTGAATATTGCAACACATCTCATGGGGGCTCCTGTAGTGATGGTTTCCTTCCTATTTCCTGTAGAAAGTCCTCAGGTAGACCAAGGGCCAGTATGTGGCACTATGTCAAAGAAATTCACACTAACGGAGCAACAATGCAGTGCACACCATGTTCCCTTCCCCAATTTAAGGACATGTATCCTACATGCAGCTTCAATACACCACTAGTTGAATCCTCCTGGGTCTTACAAGAGTGAAAGGGAGAAGCTCCCACGTACTTCTAAATGCTACCAAATTTCTTCTGACCAGATGGCTCAGCTGCAGAGCCAGCACCAGGCTTTCAGCACAGGTAGAGCCCACAGGCTATGCCCCTGGCAAGGTGGCTGCTGTTACTGATGTGCTTTTTTTCCATTCAACCTTACAACAAACAACTTCAGAGGCAAGCGTTCCCTCCCGTGGAGCAGTACTAAAGCAAATTACCCATGGAGTTAACATTAAGGACCTCGAGCTAAGAGGCAAAAGGAAGGACTAAGGTGTGACACCTATTCAGTAAAGCCAAATGACCGGTTTATAAGGATGTCAGGACAAAGGACCAAGACCACTTTGGTCTCGGTATTAGCCCTGTGGGTGGAGGTGCACACTGTGATAGAGGGATGGTTGCAGTACAGCTCCCGTATCACTGGCACAGGTACAAGAAGGCACAGCCCTAATTCTCTGAACTCATGTTATCCTTACCTAACACAATTTGCAATGTATAGTTTGGACAAAATCACAGAATACAATGTGTTATCAATACATGTCCCATTCTTATCCCTTTATTTGACTGATCTTGAGCAAAGACATGACATGTTAACACAGACAACCAAAATCTTTGCCTCACCTTTGTCAAAAGACCATCAGGACAGAGAAAGGAAGGAAAACCAACATACAACCCAAATACAAGTGCCTGGAGCGTTGCTCCTGCTCCGTTACAAGGCACAACCTAAATCCTGAGAAGAAATCAGTCATGCCTCCATTAACTTCAAACATGCTCTTTTAAAGCCTCCATGACAAGGACGCCGTGCCCTGTGTCACCACACAGCGGCACTCTGCCCACACGTTTCCCAGAGGGAAACCTGCAGTTTTTTTCCCCATTACCAAGATACCCACGAGCATTTCTTGCTCGTGGCTGAGCAGGCAGGGCTTTCAGCAACCACCAGTCACTGAAACACACACAACTTGGAACCCACAGAGATGGTCAAACACCTGCCTTGACGGCACAAGCATTAGCTGATTACAAGCTGTTAGAAATCAAATACTAGGCAAATCTGATTTAAAAATTGCTGGTAAATCTATTCTTAGGACCCTTTTGCTTTCTTCTACTCTCTTCTCTTCACACTTCACTTGCACTTCAACATTCTGGTTTCACCATTTTGACATCTCAGGTACTTCATGCCACTTTTTTCTTCCATAAATCCAACAGCACCACTCTGAATTCTAGCAAACCACTTATTCTCTATTGCTTCCTCAGAGGAAAAGCCCCAAAGACTCCCAAGAAAACACACATTCTCCAAAATACCCCTGCTAGACACACTTCACATGCGGTTTTAGTAAAGGTGACAATATTATTGTGCTGATAGGACTGGGGCAGAGAAACAGGACTAAGTAAGGGGAAGTGACATAAAGTAAGGATGAGCTGAGAAAGAGCCAATTAGACAGGCTTTCCTGGTAAATGTTGATTTTCCTCCTTCAGTGCTAGATGTTCAGGGACAAACACAGGTCAATCTTTATGACCTAAACATTATACATCTTGCACAGAGACAAGGTTAATAGAGCTCATGTCTGTAATGATGCAAGAGAGGAAGCTTGCACAAGACTCAGCCCTCCCAGCTGACCTCTGGATGGGGCCTTTGCTAATGTAGGCAAGAGTTGGCCTGCTAGTGATCCACCATCCACCCTGACACTTCCCCCATTCTTTAAGTCATGGATTGATTGGGATTTGCAGAGAGCAAGTCTGGTGTATTTAGCCTCCAGTAAGATTGATCACATATGATTAAGCAGGTGCTCTGAAGTTCATTTTCAGCCCTGTCCTTTCCAGCCTCCATCTTCTCACTTTCTCTGCTTACCCAGCTCTATGAAAGGCTCTGCGCTGAAGGGACAGGGATGATACAGGTGAGTCTAATCAGTGGTGCAAACACAGCAATTGAGAGTGTGATACCTTCAAAGGTAAAGGAAGAGGGGTCTCCAGAAAGGGTCCTATCAATTTCCAGCTATTTCTGATCAGCCTCCACCTTTGCAGCTGCCAGTTCCAATGAGCTATGCTTGCTGCCAGCTACCCAAGCAGAAGAATTTCAGATGCCTATGGAGATCAAAAGGACTATCATGCATGTATGCCATAAAAACCAGAAACAGAGATTCATCTGGGAGAGGAAACTCCCTCCACAGCTGCAGTACAGGAGGTCTCTGCATACGGGTATTCTACTTCCATGCCCCTCTAAGATTTCTGCACAAACCTTCCCTTTTTCAACACCAGACACTCAGAGTTCATCATCCTTCCAAAAGAGTCGATTTGCCCCATCTCTCTTCTCCTACACACTCACTTCACATGTATCCCCCTTGTTCCTTTGTCATTTTGTTTTCTCCCTGTTTCTTTACCAGGTTTTTCATTTTCTCTCTTTCCAAGGACTTCACATGCTGTGCATTTCATCATTTTTCATCTCACTGACAGGATCACAACTGCTGGGAAAGTCAAGCCTCTTTCCCTCTTCTGATCTTAAACAAAATCAGTGGCTTTCTATCCAGAAATCATTCCTGAATGTTACAGCTGATCAGATGCAGCAGCCACTGGCAGCTTGTCACAAGTAGATAATGCAAAGACAGGCGAGTTCTTACCCTTTCACCTTGCTTCTTTAATGGGCAGATCAAAAACACTAACTGTGTGACAGAAATGAAAACAAAGTATCTGGGCTCCTTGAGATATATTCATTAACCAGGTGCTAGGTTTGCCAGGGATTTCAGTGGTTTGGGGTTTGAGATACAGGCTTTGAATTTTGATAGCAGCAATGCCATTTCAATCGAGGTAGAATTCAGATTCCACAGATATCAGAACTGTTCATTAAGAAGAAAAGGGAAGGAAACTGAAAGAACAATCTTGAAGAAAAATCAATTTATTTTGAAACATCGGCTCAGCCAAAGCAGGAAATTAAGTCTTCAGTCTGTTATCCAGCTTTGGACCTTGCTATTCCAGGAAGAAAGGAAAGGCCGAGGCATGAAGTACAAGGACACGTCAGCTTCAAGTGCTCACAGGTTAGCTGCAAGACAGTCTTGAAATTAAGTAGTTCTGGTTCTGGAAAGGCTTGTGCTAGCAACAAGATTTGCAGACTGCTTGAAAGTTGAAGAAAGCAGGCAAACATGTCTGACAAAGCAATCTGTTTTTCTTGTAATTATCTCCAGTTCCCAGAGAGTTTCCTCTGGGTTTATTGGAAAGACAGCAGCATCTGGCTCTTTGGAATCAAGTTCATCCCTTACTTCTGCAGTATTTACTTGGTTAATCATGGCAGCTTTGAAAGCCTGAGGTGTAGTATTCTGCAGGCCACCAGGAGACAGGAATGGCTTGTTTGAAGGAGAGGTGATCAGAGAGGTGCAGAGCAGAGCTGACAGGCAGCGGGCATGCACATGGGAGTCCATCTAAAATCCCAAACTCTTTTAAAGGAAATCAGGTGGAGTTCAGGCTTGGGATTCATTTGCAGGGGAACCATTTGCTTTTCTTATCTGGCCCTCCAATCCTACAGCACACCTGTGACACGATATCTTCCTCCTCATCTGTCTCTCATTCCAGATCCAAGACCACCTCCCTCCCGCACAACGCTCCACCATCCCACCTTCTCTCACGGCTCCTACCTGTGCCCACAGAGCCCAGGCACAGGCACTTGCTGTGACTCCTCATTATTGCTCAGAATTTTCCATTGCCCTCTGCAGCCCTTGTCGTTATTATACTCTCATCGCCCGGGCAAGTGAACTCAATCTTCACTTTTCTGATTTTCTATTGTCTGTTTATTAGATGGGCCCTTTGTGAACTCAGCAGTTCACACTCTCCTGTGGTGCCAAGTGTAAAATTAATATTGACTAAAAAACCTGGGCACTTCTTTCTGGCCAGAGAGGAGACATTTCGAATTAATGGGCATGTTACAGTGTTTCACACCCACTGTCATCCTTCTGGAACCTCCAACTCTTGCTGCTCATTTCTAATTGCCGGCATTAACTCTTAATGGGCCCTGCCTGCTCCGGGTGCTCACGTGTGCTGGGCTGGCTGGGCATGTCCAGGACTTACAGGTCTCCCCACAGGCAGTCAGGGGAGATGGTGGTAATCAAACATCTAACTCAGTCCCATAGCTGACAGGCAGGCAAAGCTGCAGCCTCTGCCCTTATAAAGTGTTCCAACAGCCTAATGCAGGTGAAAGGGGTTTGGGGGTTTGGCTCTGCTGGCACCAGCAGGCACTCAGCCCAAGCAATACTTTCCACCAAGCTGCCAGTGACGTCCAGGCTGAGCTGACAGAAATGTCTTGGAGCAAGGAGATCATGCTGTTTCCATGGCCTCAGTCCAACACTCTGGCTGAGGGGTGACCAGTGACTGAGGGGACAATTACTACCAAATGTGGTTTAGGCCATTTACCTCTTCACAGCAGTAGCTACCTGGTTTACAGCAGAGACCACAATCTTTTTTGTTATGTATCACCAAATAGCCCCTAAAGAGACAGTATTACCTCCAGCTAGCTCAGAAATTTCTGAGGGGTGAAATCCTCTCTCAGCTAAGCATAAACTGTGACTCTTGTGCGGATATCCATGCCCAAAAGTTCAGTTCTCTCCAGACAATGCCCTGTTTCCACAGGATTTTCTAATTGGCACCACTGACTCAGAGTCACTGCAGAGCTCGGGAGCAAAGACTGCTTGAATTAGGCACCTCAGCACTCCTGCACATTTTCAGTGCTAGTAACACTGCTGTAAAACATCGCCTCTGGAATGGCATCACATCCACATACAGAGCAGGACACTGAAGAGTTGAGTTATCCAGTGGTCTTCCCTACAGTGTGCACATGTACCAACATCCGATTTCTTTCAGAGCAAGCCCCAGCCCATCTGGCCCTACAAACGAGAAGAACCACTGCTGGGACGGTGTGTGCTATTTGTCCCGTGGCTGCAGACAGCCGAGCACTGCAAACCATGGGAGATCACAGCCAGGTCACAAGGCAGGGGGAAACAGGCAATGCATTATTAACCCACTGGAAATGGACTTTTCTCTCACTTGGACTGATTTCCAAGGTGTTGGCAATCAAGTATATCAATGTATCACCACAGGTAGTTATAGCCAAGTAACAGATTTTGGTTTTCTACTGATGGATTAAAATCCCACAAGGTCCTCAAGAAACATAGTCCAGGAAGGAAGAGATTAGAGAGATGCTGAACATGCTGCTACAATCTCAGGCAAAGGAAATCTTACTCTCGCATTCCTTGTACACCCTAAACTCTTCATAGCCGAGCTCTTTGACAGCCTCTCAAAACAAGCATACAATGCAATTATACCAGTGTATCACTGGTATCACTAGTACCTCTGTGCACTTGCACGGCAAGCGTAAAAGGAGAAATGAAGACTTGAGTATTATCATTCCTTCAAGTAGTGTTGCCACAACATGAATCACTTGATAAATACTGAGCTAACAAACACAAATGATTTATTTTTCCCCCCATTTTCCTTACTTTCATTAACCATCCCAGCTCAGCCCATGCCTGTTGCAGAAGACTCCAGTATCATTGCTTTTACTTTTAAAATAAAGATAATACTGAATAAACTTTTGTTCTCCAATGAAATCAAACTAAACAAGAGAGGTCAGATGTAAAAGTCTCTCCTGGTCACATTAAGCACATTATACACTTCCAGCCCTGCTATAAATGGAGGAGTGGTGCAGTTATTACTGCACATATGAGAGAATCAAGACAGAGGAGAGCTGTCACATCACATGTCAGGGACCAGGATCTGAGCTCCCACCTCCAGCCATGACAGATAAAGACTTTCCTTTTTTAAAGGGAAAGGAGACATGGTCTCTAATGCTTCACCTCTGGATACTTAAAATAATTGGATCTGGACAGATTAAAGGCAAATGGCAATTGCTCAGATGAATACAGAGGACTGTAT
The DNA here is from genome assembly GCA_013399895.1 of Serilophus lunatus. Classification (NCBI taxonomy): domain Eukaryota; kingdom Metazoa; phylum Chordata; class Aves; order Passeriformes; family Eurylaimidae; genus Serilophus; species Serilophus lunatus. Next base: position 961,994 of record VXBA01000527.1, read on the forward strand.
GGAGCTACAAAAACTGCCAGAAGTACTAGATTTTCAGATTACACCAGCTGTAAAAAAATATGGATCACAGAATGCTGTCAGGAGAGACAGCAAATGCTTTCCAAATGAAGTGTCAGACCATGGCAGCTCAGGCACTAATAAAATGGTGCACCTGCTAAGCAGGGCCATGTGCAGTGAACCCCTTGCCCAGGCACAGCCAAGCTGCAGGTGTACAACCACATCCCAAGCATGGCCAGCAGAATGGTCTGCAGCCGCACAGATCTGTCCTTCCCTTCCTACAAAGGTGGAAAGTTTCCAAGTATACAATTGACTCAGCTTTCCCCACACCACAAATAACAGTCAAGACCAAGTGACAGGTTTTGAAATCCTCATCTTCTGGCTCACAGGAAGATCTATAATAGCAAAGGCACAGAGAGATAGATAAAAGCCTTCATGCAGTATGAAGGATTTCACTTTACTAAACCAAAAATTAAAAGCCTTGTCCTTTAAGAAAGATAGAAGGTTTTTCTTTGTCTTGAAAGATCGTGACAAAAAGGGAGAAACACACACTCCGAGCTCTCCATCTCATTAAGTTAAATCAACTTAAGAGGCAGGTCCTTCTCTTGTGTAGTCCTGCACAACCTACAAATCACAGTAGCAAATGGGTGGAAGATCAAGTGAGGACAGGCAGTTACTCAGGGTGCAGCCCCACGGGGGACAAGCAAATCAGCCCTACCCTGAGAAAAATCCCTCCTTTGGCCCTTCATGCCTGTGCTTTAAAATGTAAGCAAAGTGAAGCTTTCACAAGACAGATCCTTCACACCAGAAAAACGCATATGTCAGTCTTCACGTAAAATATGTGAGTGGCCCCCAGGAATATCAAACTAAGGAGCAGGTGAATGCAGGACCAAACTGAAACTCACCATTTGTATTAAAGTGTACCATAGGATACACTGATTTTATTTCTTCAGATGAAGATAAAAAAGGTAAGGAGCTTTGTATTTGTGCTTGGTAAGACTATCTCTATTTAATAGCAGCAGCTCAGACTTCACATTTTCATTTGCTGACTGATACTTGCCTCAGTCTTTTACAAAATGGCCACAGTGGCCATTATTGTGCTATTTGTCTAATACAAAAGGCACACTTTACTTGGCAGTTGTTTGCAACTGTGATGAAGGTAAACTTCTTCAATAACCACTCAGTAATGATTAAAGCATGTTAAGAGTTTAAAGCTCTAGATTACAATAACCTTTAAAACCAAATTGTTTTCCTTTGCATTGCTGCAGGGTAGAGTAAGGGAGGTTAAAGTACCTTAATTGCATTTCCACTCTAGCACGTTTTTAAATCACACTTGGACTACTGTTGTGAAGTTTCTAAGGCTTCAGTTGAAAGGTACTCATCTGAACTGCAAAAAGAGGAAGAAAATAACCCAACCAGGAAAACGTAGGCATTTCCTGAAATTAAATCTCAGGCAACTGTGGTATGTCTGATACTCAGCAGTGATGCAGTGCAAAGACAAAGGGGTTAACATCCACACAGCACACAAAGGACAGAGTATCTCAGCTGATCCAGAAAGACCAGCCAGATCACTCCACATCAGAGTGGTCCAAGCCTCAAGATATTTCAACTCTGACAATCCTGATTCCCGTTCTGAATGGTTCTTCAGTAGCTCAGACACTTCTGCACCACAATGAGCAGCGTCATCACTCCTTGCTGTGCACTCACTTTTTCCCTGTGGATTCACTTACCATCCAAAATTAAAACTTAAATGTTACGGGCAACGTGGGCAAGCAGAAGGAGAGGTAGAGCAAAGTGCTCCTCTGATTCACTGTATAGTTCCTGACACAGCAAGCTTGTGTCAGATATGTTGAGTGCAGCCCTGAGTGACTCATTACAAAGTTTTGTGTGTTAATTCAGAGGGCAGAAGTTAATCTGGATGCTACTGGCTGGAGGTAGATGACAACATTTTTTGTTCTTTAAATGGGAGTGGTTGCTTCAAGCACTGGGGCACTGTATTGGCAAATCTGTTTCTCACCACATCTCTAATAAAACGTATGAGAGTGTAGCACTCACTCTCAATTTGTGGGAAGTGGTTTGAAAGCTATTCTTCACCTCCCAGGCTCACGTGTGATGTGGCAGGGATTTACAACCTCGGTTAACATAGGTTTCCCAATTTGCATCTATTTCCTGAAAGATTCAACCCTTAGGAAAGTGGATGCTAATGTAGAAGCCTGTATTTGGATTGGTGAAGCAGATAATCCAAGATTAATTTCATCTGACAAAAGAAATCTATTATTACAGTGTCAAACTCCAGCATGCAGCTAGTAGCTCTCAGCAGGACTGGAAATGCAACTCAGCACCCGAGTTCTTGCACACAGGTGCTCCTTGAAAACACCCAGGGAGATTGGAATGATTCTGATAAGAGCAAAAGTCTCTTTGAAAGCAAGGCTGAGAGCATCCTGTCTTATCAGCTGGCTGCTGGATGGATGGAGCAGTGAGGGACACTGTAGCAATAAGATTATGCTGGCCACTGATGAGCACAACAGACCTTTAGAAAATCATGGAGCAGATCCAGCTAATGTGATCTCTATCATAATGAAGACGTTTTCTTTCATACAGGCATATCTATGTGCCTATGCAAAGCCTAGAGCCCCTCAGTCCTCCACTCCTGCATAGAACACTAACATTGACCCCAGAGCTTCTGCATACATGAGAAACATCTGTCTGTGCTACCTCATCTGGAGATGCAGAGAAGGAGATAAAAGAGCATCTGCACTTCCTATACCCTAACACATGATTCTGGTAAAAATTTTATAGAAAAATCATAATTGCAGAGTCAGTGGCACAAAATGATAAATAATAAACAAGCTCCAACTAAATGAAGTCCACACAAGTCGCTCCAAAAAGGAGGCTGGCTTTTCACCCACAGCAAGACTCACTGTTCTGAGGGCTGTTTGACACTCTTCCTCCTTCAGGCCTTCAGTTGGAGACAGTGATGCCTTCTGAGGTTCCCAAGAGGAGCACAAGTTCAGATCGTGCTCTCACTGCAGCACATTCAGTTGCTGTAGATTGCAGGGGTGTTCTGAACCACAGGCTGGTTCATCTGCACCACCCGAGTCTCTGGCTGTGTTTCTTTCCACTATTTAATAGTTGTCAGTCTTTTAATTCCCTGCAGCCATCCTGTGTCCCCCCTAGTCCTTCTTCCCCAAGGCTTCAGCTTCTTTCTCCACAGCTCCTGCCTATATTGGTGACAGATTCTCTCCAAGGGGTTTGCAGTGACTCTAGGGGTGCCTAAAATCAGGCAGTTCTGCTATTCATCTCTTGCTCAGCACAAGCACATGGACACACAAAGGCAAAACCCAAACAGCTGGCTGTTACAATAACACATTAGAAAACGTATTCATCATTTCTCCTGCATATTAAAGGGACTCCTCCTGCCTTTATCTACCTGCCAGAACCATGTTCACCATTGGTTGACACGGGCAAGGCTGCAAGATAACTGTTGCCTTTCCTGGCTCTGTCCTGGTTGGGGTGAGGTCAGTGGGAGCTCTGCAGCCACCTTCAATGAAAGCAGAAAGAGGGTCAGCATTATGAAGGTCCAAAAGTCTTCTAAGTGCTTCTAATAAACCCTAATGTTGCTTTCAGTTTACAGTCTTGGGGCGTTTTACAGACACTACTTTACTCAGTATTTTGTTCTCAAACCAGCAGTTTGAGAAGAGACAACAGAAGGAGGCACTTAGCTACCTCACCTCACTGGAATAGGGGCAGGTTGGCCCTGCAGGAACAAGCCCTCCTGGGTTCCCAGAAGTGATAGAACAGCCTTTGTTGCCTGGCCATAGGGAACAGGACTATCATCCAATCCCCATGACAGCAGGGAAGACTGATTTTCAGTTATTCCATGTTGGTGACTGGTGAAAACTGAACTGGGAGAAAGTAGCAGAAAATAGCCATATACAAAAAAAAATACCCAGCAACAGGATGACCTCACTAAATCTAAACTTTAAAACAGACAAGCTTAATTGGCTCTGCAACCCTGGTTAGTGCCTCCTAGCACCATGCTGGAAAGGTACATGTTCACCTACTTCTAGAACAAGAGAACTTGCAAGCTCAAATATTTAAGCTTTCAGGTAATGCAAAAACTTCATGCAACATTGCAGGAGGATGACACCTTTCCAGCCTCTGCTATGCAAACAGCTTACACGCTGGAGCACAGGATTTATTCATACCCATCTCAACATGAATAAAGGCCAGACCTCAAGCAATCCATCCTTCACACTGTGGCAGAATGAGTTGGTTCAGTGACTTGTTGAGGTAGCAGTTGCCCCTTGATGGTTACAGAAACAGAAAGTCCTGTCTGATCCATGCCCTGAAGATGATCTGAAATACCCATGGTTGCCTGAGAGAAGACAGAATGATTACAGGCTCAAGCCATCTGTGTTGGGTCCCCAATCTTCACATGTGCCCCATGGTGCAAAAGAAACATGTCATGAGACGTGACACTGTCTTCCTCCTGTCGAGCTGAATCTGTCTCCTTGGAATCAACACACAGTGACACATCCCAACCACATGAAGATGCCATGCTATCAATATTGTAATGATCTGTAAGTCTCAAAATAAATCTCCATCCTTTGTGCTGGAAGCAACAAAGACCAACAGGAAAAAAAAAAAACCACAAGAAAATACAAGGAGTCTCTTTCAGACTGTGGAGAAGGTGATAGCTCAGAAAATAAACCCTGGGAAGCTAGGAGAGGGCTGAGGAAAGGCTTTTGAAATGACCCACCACAGGAAAAAAAAAAAACAACCAACCACCATCACCAACAAAAAACCCCCACCAGCATCTGACAGGGATCCTCATCTTTCCTGCACTTAGCTTTTGTGTCATATTAACTCAGCTCCTTGTCAAAACAAGTTCTGTTTTGCTGCTGTCAGCACAGTGGGTTTAACATAGCTTAAGAAAAACATCTCACACTATTCTCATACTTCATATATCATCTCCAACAAGGCAGAGAGCAGAAAACAAGCTGCTACTGTGCAGCTGATTATTGGTGATCATGCACGCAGACAGGCCCAACGATGGGAGAACAGTGCTAAACTTTGCTAAGATCTGTTCTTAGCTCTGCAGAGAAGCAACGAGTAACAACACAGGGGGAGCCTGTGACTCAGGGAAACATCCAGGCTGTCTGTGAGCTACAAGGAACACAATTCAGCATTTTTAGCACTACCAGCCTCACCAGAGACCACCAGTCTGACAGGTCTCTTACATGGAACCCATTGAAAAAGAACAACAAAGTTGTTGACCGTACAAAGCATCTTTATATGGAAAGACTGTCAGCAACAGTTTGAAAGAAGAGTCAGAAGAGCTGAAATGGAAAAGATACTGAGAAAAAGTGCAGCATCTGCCAGTTGGTGTTTTCCTTTCTCAAACAGTTTGGCTGCTAATCTAGTGAAGGCAGTAAGTTACTTAATTCCTTGTAATTATCCTATTTTGGCCAAATCCATTTCTCTGGATGGTATCTGTCTCTGCACATAAATCATTTAATACAGCTACAGACTTCAGTCGCAGAATGTTAAATAGTTACTGATTTTTGTCTAATTGCAGAAATCAAGATATTCTCCTAAGAGCATGATAATAAAAACTTGGGGGATACATCCCTGAAATAACTCAGGCCAATGTCCTAAAACATCAGCTATTAATTTAGCAAAATCCCTGAAGACACAAAGAGGGTTTCTGATACCAAGGTATTCCTTCCAGTGTTTCACTGTGTACCATGTATCTATTTTGTTTTGTATATTCACCCTGGGAAAATATCTCATTTTCCACTGGTATTCAGCAGGGATCTTGTAGTGCTCTCAGCAACCAGCATTATAGTCTTCATACTCTCTGCTGAGATTTGATGGTCCATTTCCTCTGCTCAAACTAACTTCAGCTTGTCAATATTGCCCTGCAGTTCCCTAAAGAAAGTACATGCAAAAATATACTTATTTGTACTTAGAGCAGATAGTTCCTCATCTTGTCATTTCCTTACACAGCAAGCCAGTGGTGAAAAAACAGGTTTAAACTACAGATTAATATTAAACACATCTTCCTTTTCAAAGCTTCCATGGTAAATTCTTGGATGTTCCCGACACTGCATTCCAAGTCCCGCTCCACTCTTGGGTGAAGGACCTGACTGTAGCAGTAAAGTTTATTTCTCACTTTTCACTGGCTGGGAGCTTAGCATGCAAATTAAAAAAAAAAAACAAACAAACACCAAACCAAACCAACAAAAAAACCCCCCATCAGGATCTGGGCTAGGGCTCAGAAGGGATGTTTTGTGCTTCCAAGTCCAGTCTCTGCTACTACTGGCACTAGTGCCCTGTAATTCATCAGCAGTATCTTAGACAATTAGGTTTTTCTCTCTGCTTTTCCTATGGGAAGGGTGCTTCACAACTTCATTCTGATGGCTGGAAGCATTCTTCTCATTTGCAGCCTCAGTTTCTTGAGGACGAGCTTCTAACAGTCTTCTTATGCTCATGTTTCCTTTCCACTTAAATAATGCGTCTCTTTCCCCAGCCCCTTTTCCTAGCATGTATTAGTAGACAGTTTTCACAGACCTGTCAGACTCATTTACTGCTAGATGTAAGAGAATGCTAAGAGTCTGACTCTGTATTAGACAGGGCCTCTCTTTCCCAATCACCTCAGCTGTCCTGATCTCCCAAGTCAAATTCAAAATGTGAGATGGGGAAGCAGTAGTAGAACACGGCTCAAACATGATCTTTAATCCTTTTGGATCCACCCTCTGGCTCCTCATTCCCATCTCTGTGCACAAGTTCAGAATCATCTGAGGTGCCCCAGGACAAACACACACTCCCAAGAAGAAGTTCACTTTAAGCCAGATCATACCAGTGTTCCAGTTACTGTGTGATGACAAACAGCCAAGAAGGCAAGAATATGCACCCATTTCACCATTGCAAACAATGGATTTGGCCCCATTAAGACACAGGAACTCTGAGCAGCTCTTAGGACAGCATTGATCTGCTTGTACAGACAGGAACAGCTACAGTCTGTCGTCAGGGTGCCCTCATTAAACCCCTTGTCACTTCAACAGAGGGGTGGCATGAGCTACCTGTCCTTCACATCCTGAAAGAACTTGGTACCAGACAGCAGCAGGGAAATGTTTGTACTGTCTTGCTGAAGGATGACATCACTGCAATTCAGAATGTTACACCAAACAGCAAAGAAACCGCAATTAAGAGCTGCATGACAGGAAGCAGAAAGTTCGCACCTGCCACTGAGCCTTTCAAACCAAACTGAAATAACCCACTTGGATTTAATCTCTTCTTCCTAAAGACAAAGCCACAACTCACATATTTCCAGTCTGTTGATGACAGACGGCTGATCTTGTCAGAAAGCCAAAGATATAAGTACAAAATTCCCAATTCCTGTTCCTAATTCTGTCTCACATTGTCTTAGTCAAGCCATCTCAGTGTTGTTGCTCAGCTTTTCCCCCACAAAGAGGGGGAGGTTATACTTCCCCAGGCTCTACTGAGCTTCATTCATTCACTCTGGAATCCATCATTGGTACCAAAGTATTACTTCCTTTTTTGCCTCTTAAACACTGGAAGGAAGATGCTGTATTTATACACGTGCACAGAGAGTAACACCATTTGACTGAATGAAATGGGGAAGAGCACATGTAGAGCATGAAAAGAAAGCTGTCATGTTCTGGATGTCTTCACCAAGATCAGAAATAGAGCATCACCTCTCTCAGGCTTCAGGTCCTTCTCTTTCTCTGCCACCAGTGTAGTCTACATCCACAACTGGACCAGTGTGCATTTAGGGTCTTTCATTTCCACCCTAGTCTTTTCTTTCCCTCCTGGATGTCCCTGCAGAGCTCTGAGCACACATATGCCCACTTTTTGCCTCTATTCAGGCTATACTGAACATAAATACTAATCTGATAATTACAGAAAAATCAATGACATGACCAGTTCTTCTAAATGCAGCCTAAAATGACAGTCTTAGGCCTGTGCTGCTAAATAGAGAGACTTGAGTTTTCTTGCTAAGTAGGGGTGGTACGGGTGCACTGATTAACTACCACTTTGAGATAAAGGAGGAAAGAAAGTGATGAGAATAAGCCATCAGATGGAATAAACTGCCTTGCACTGAGTACCGCCAACTTTTCTGGGAAGTCAGGCTGAAATTTTGAATTTCAATTTAGTCAGGTGAAAGATACTATGTGCTTTGCAAGAAGAATTGTGTGTATACATGTATTCTACAAGGAATAAAGGCATGCTGTTTCTGCAAAGAGTGGGAACAGGAGGAAAGTGATATTTTTAAAAGCATTAGTGCACGGAAAAGCAGGATGTATAATGGGGAGTTCCAGTTCAAAGCTCTGAGTATGTATGTTCTTGCTCATCTCAGGCACTATAAAATACCCATATAAGGGGAGTGATTTTGTCCCTGCTTTTATTATTTTTTTAATTGCAGTGGTACCATCTCCCACCCACGCGCAAACAGCTTTTTTCCCACCTTTGCTTTTAAACGGAACAGAGCAGACTGTCCCCTGCCACACTCTGCTACCAATGAAACCAAAGAGCTTTCAGTGCTGAAAATTTCAGCAACACTCTCCATGGCCTAAGAAATAAATTCTCTACAAGCTCAGCCCAATTCCTTGCTGCACCATTTTTTTGACAGATGTATGTGGAATCCCTCACCACAGGAAGTGGGGAAGGGATTTGGTTTAGTTTATTTTCCTGCAAGGAAAACAGAATTGCTAAACAAGTAAAAATCAGAACCACTTCTATTACAGACAAAAAGGTGTTCGGCAGCTGGACTGTAGCAGTCACCTGTGTCCAGTGTTTCCTGATGAGCTCTTACCTGGCCCAGTAGGAGAATGGTGGCAAACTCTTAGTTCTCTGATGCCAAACAACTTTTTTAAAGCTCTTCTCAGTGCCAGCTAAAATCTATGCTTGCCTCAATGCTGGCAGCAATGCCAGTTGCTCAGTATCACTGCTCTTGAGAGCCTTTTAGATCCTGACTGCTTTCAAATTACACTAGACATAAAATAACGCCCATCTGCACAGTAAACACCCCCTGCCAAAGCTGCACCTTCCAGTGGGCAGGGCTCTAACAGGCAGTGACACAGCAAGGCCAGTCTCCTCTTAGCTCTGCTACTGTCCCTGTGCCATCCTTTCCTCTCCCAGCTTTCACCCAACACATCTATTTGATGGGAGTTTATATTTTGGTTGGACACAGTATATGCTTCCATACTGTAAGGACAAATGGTTTTATTTCTGTCAACTGCTTGCTGCCACGCTACAGAAACTCCAACAATCTGAAGTAATTTTACTGCCTCTTGCAGACTTCAGTTCATTGCTTTAATGGGGTATCTACAACCAAAAGAAAATTATACTGGGATGCATCTGAGTTCTGTAACGCCCTCGTCAGACCTTGCTTTCTCCTTCCAGGAGCAGAATACTGCCATGATTTGTAGTCTAACTGCATTTTGCAGAAACAGGCCATGCCATGAGACATGGCACTTCTACCACCAGCTGACCCTTCATCCACTAGGGAACACTTGCTTTTGCATCAGAAATGGCAACAAACAGGCAGCAAGGACTCACCAAAACACAGGTGGAAGTTCAGACCTTTCCCTCTGCAGTGGGGTGCCTCAGCTCTCCACAAGCTTTTTGATGGTGAATTCAAGTATGTCTGTGCCAGTTGTGAAGGGAGGTCAATCACAGTCACAACACAGAAAGCTCTGCCCCTCATAAGCCCTGACAAACTGTAATATCACAAGGTGCTCTTTGGATTTTGAGAAGTCTCTACACTGGACCTAGAAGGCATTGAGTGACAGGATGAAACAGGTATGTACGTAGCATTTCTCACAGGAAAAAAAAAAGATTCCCACTGTCCCCACCATTACACCTTTAGCAATCAGCAATATCAGACAGGAATGAGTGCCAGGAATCCCTGGCCACGGATCCTACTCCTGCTACAGGAATCACTGCTGAAGAGCACAAATCCAAGGCACCCTCCTGGTACATACATGGCATTGGAATGAGCATGGGCTGTTTTTCAGATGGAAAGCCAATGTGTCTACACAGCCACTTCCTGCACTCAGGTGCTGAGTTCCGATATGTGCAGACAAATACCAGCACATGCATTTTAAAAGCCTTTTTAAAACTAAAGTGTTCATGCAGCTGTGATCAAGCTGCTTTACTCCAACCAGAGGAGAAGCATGGCATGGCCATGTGATTGCAAACAGTGAAGTTTCCTTGGCCTGGCAAATTACTGTGTGTTCACTGGGCTATGACAATACACCCTTTTAATTCAACCTAATGCAGAACAGAGCATTTTGGTTTAAATCACTGGGAAGGCAGTAGCTTTTCATTCCAGTGCTTAAACAAAGGCATTCACTGCTCAGTGAGGATAACAGAGAACAGGGCCATTTGCTGCCAGGGCTGAGCTTTGGTATCTTGACCACTTGCAATTATACAATCTTGGAATGTAAAATAATCTGTCTAGACTATTGAAAAGTACTACACATGAAGTACTCTTTTTCCTCTGAGTGCACCACTGTTGCAAATACCCATTCCTAATTTGTTCCAAACCACAGAACTGCCAGGGTTTATCCACAATACCTCCTTGTCCAAAACTTGGGTGCAGAGAAGGGGCCTATAACCCGCTCAGGAACAGGCAATGCTTCAGGCACATCCAGCTGATCCTTTTGGACACCCAAGTGTGAGCATCAGAATCAAGCTATGGAGCCCTGCAGTACATTAGGGCTTTGACTTGCTCTAGGCTGTTGAAAAAACACCAACTGGAACAGCTTCACCCACTTGAAAACAACAAAATCCTTTTATCTCAGTGGTCAATGTAACTGCTTGGGAGCAATACCAAATAATATTTATCAGCCTAGCTGAAGGTTTTATAACCCAGAGAACACCTCAATACAGCAAGCAGCCCATCTGGGAGTACTCAATAGGCTCTTACATTATTTCATTTGTATTAGTTTTTAGACACACCTAAGACAGTTTTGAAATGAGCTAACTTGTGAACAGATGAATTTGTGCGTACGTGGCAGACCAACTCAAAGAGAGTATCAGACATCCATGGCTATCACCATGCCAAGAGGTACTGTTAGCAAAGGGGGAGAGTATTGCCACACTTGGAGGTCTAGAGGACAAACTGAAAAGTGAGGAGTTAAGTCTCCACCTCACCTTTCTCTGTAAGCAGAGCCACACTTTAAACACATGGCCAGCCCAGCTGTGCTAGTGTCAAACAGCAGTGCAGAAGAAAGAGGCAAAAGTGTGGCTTTACACTTCACCAAAGCAGCAGCTGGCCAGGACAACTGAGGGGCAGGATGGCTGTGGACCCTCTATTCTATTCTGTCCTATACAGCCCAAGTGGCTGCTGCCAAACCAGGGACAGGATATGCAGGCCAAAGGCTTCTGCTGGGAATGAGCGTGTGCATGGAAGGCCTTTCCTGGAAGCTGTTACAATTACCATCTCATTTTTATTTTCATACCTCTTGCAGCTGATCTCTGTCACTTGGCTGAGTCCACCAGCTGCCTCACTTCCCTTAGCTCAGCATTTTTCTTACACCACCTATTGCAAAGAATTGCCCTACATTACCCTTCTCCTTGGGACTGCACAATGCCAACTAATCTTGTACCAAACTGCCAAAAAAAAGCTGCGTGTGCTGCCCAGACTGCTCAGTTCCAGGGAAGAAAGGCAATTTGGTTTAACCCTATTGTCTCACCTCAAGCTAGTGCTCAATTAGAGTATCAGAACTTTAATTACACATGATGGCTGAACAAGGTAAATAATACCAGCACGGTTGTAGCTGTGACAGTCCCCACTTCCTGATCCTCCATCTTGGTTATTAAAAGGTACCAACATGACTGCAGCCTTTCCAGTGGCTCCAGATAGCTGAATCACTGCAGTTAGGACATGACTGAAACAGAAGGGATAGGGTAGGAATGTTCTTATTCCCACATCCCACTAGCGTTATATAGCTGGGAGGGAGCTACCTACACCCAGCTGTGCAGATACGGATCTACAGCCTCTTCAGCACCCTGGTAAACTCATTCAAAAGTCACAGAAAAATTACAATTACAGTTAAAAATTAGCAAGTAATACACCAAGCACAGCAGTTGGCATTTTTTCTTCTACTAGAACTGTTTCCAGAAGCAGCTGAAATGAAAATACACACATATGGGTCAGTGCTTGCCTAACAAGGCCAAGATCTCACCTGGGAACTTCAAGAGCTAAAGCAAAACCCCCAAGCCATTACCTTGGCTCTAGCCTATGCTGTTGACCCTGCATGTTTCCTGACATCACAATTTAAAGAAAAAAAGGAGGAGATTAAAAATCTATCTTTGAACCTGTAAATCCCAGAGGCCCAGTTCATTTTAGTCCTCCCAGAAAGCCAAGCCACTTGCTCAGGAACATATCACCAACAATGGTCACAGCGAGAAAGCAAAAGGGCCTGACCACAGTATCAGTCTCACTTTATAACCCAGCACTGTCCCTGCAGGAACCAATTGCTGCAGCAGGGAAGCTGGAGGCAGCAGATAAGCCTCAGCCTGGTGATAGGGATCAGCTGCCCAGTTATCAAGGGAGTACAAAAATCAAACAGATTTTGATTTAGTAGTTACAATTTTTCATATATCCTGGGAAAAGAGAAAAAAACAGGGAGGGGGAAGGGGGATAAAGGGGCCTTTTCCAGAGTGTTATGATGTCAGATCTTTTTAGCAATGAATTTCTAGGTTAAGCAGTTCCTGAGACATGTGGCTGCAGAGAACTGCAGTCAGCGCAGGCGTTTGTAGGAGGAAACTGAAAGCAGTAGAAGAGAGGCAAAGGATCACACATCTGAGGGCTGCAAACCCGCCTAAAGTAAGCAAGACACAGCAGAGCACAGACAGTCAAAGAACAGCAGCACTGCACCCTCAGAGAGCCACTTTCCACAGTGTTACAACTCACCTGTCTGATCTGGGGTGGTAAGTTAACCTAGTCCTTCTCTCAGACATGACCCAAGCTCTCAGCTGCATTGCCCATTATCATGTCCTTTGGCCTCCATGTTACGAGCCCAGCTCCACAACCCTGACAGGAGCAGATCATCAGTGGATTAGATCAAGAAGCACCAGCTGTGTTGCTGATTTAAGTCCAGGAGCAGATGAAGATAACACACTGGATTTCAGTGCCAGCAGTAGAACAGGCAATGGGTAGCAACAGCCAGGAAGAGATCAGAAGACAGTAGCAGAAAGAAGGGAACATCAACCCTTGGTTACATGAAATTTGACCCAATAAACCTTGGCGTTCAGGTACATTTCTGCTATCAGCTATGACAAGGGCTACATTTGTAAATCTCCATATATTCATCCAAATATTAGCACTTCTGGCATAAGCTTCTAGTCAGAAGTTTTGGAAGCTGCAGCTATTTTAGTCATGAGGAATCTTTCACACAGTATATAAAAAGTATTCTTTAACACATAATGGCTTACAACCAAAACCTACAGGAATTTAATTCAGAATTTTCCCTGGCACCACAGGATCAACTGCACAGAGTAGGCCAGGCCACAGGTTCCCTTCTTGTGGTACTTTGGCAATGCCAACAGACCAGTCTCACCTCCACTCAGCCCACAGAGCCTGCACAGCACCTGGGAACAGCCCCACTGAACAACACAAAGCAACAGTGACACATGGACCTGACACAACCCAGACAAGGAGATCACGCTGCAAGGGAGAACCTGAACCACTCTGCATCCTCAGTGAGCTACATACTGTATTCTTGCTCCTGTAATCTACTTCCCATCTTCATCCCTGCTAATGACTGTCACAGCAGTAGAGTTTCTGGCATTTCAAAGAATGGTCCTTCTTATTAAGCAGGAAAACAGGAAGATATAGCAGGCAGCACTGCCCACACGGAAACTGCCAGAGATGCTCTATTCTACCTCCAAAGTACTGTTCACTCATTTGCCTTGGTTGAAGGAGAAATAAAGGCAGAAAAGTTGCTGTAACTGGCAGGGAACTCCAAGCCTTCGAGTCTCCACCCAGTCCTCCAGGAGAGGCTGAGAGTGATGGGGCTGGGATGCTGGATATACTTCAAACGTCAGGCATCCTGTCCGATCCTTCCTGACAGGGAAACCAACTGCAAGGATCCTGACCCACCTCCTTCCAAGAAGATGTGGCCAATAGGGTAGAAGGGCTGAGTCTGGCAGGAGCTCCCAATTTTTCTAGGCTCTCCTGCATCTACTTCTTTTTTGGGCATCTCCAGTCCAATTTCAGATGTATTTGCTATAGAAGCAAATCTTAATTCTGGTGTTGGCTGGCATCTTATATAAATCTGGCTTTTGAAATAACTGGTCCTCCCTGAATCAACCAAGAAGACCACAACACCTTTATGCAGATGAACCTGCTCTTTTCAGCTAGTATTTGCTTCCTGGCAACCTTGCCGGACTGAGATTTTAAGCACTTTCTATTGAACAAAACAGGTTATTTAAATGGGAGAAAAAATGTCAAAGCAGAGCTCAGTCTCAACAGCTGACTGTCTTTGGAAACAAGACTAGAGGCTGCTGTCCCAGAAGACTGAGCTGCCCTTATCTCAGGCACTCTGTTAAAAGACTTGGAATCACTTATTAATTTAGTGAAAGCTCCTTAATTTTGATCCTTTGTCTGCATTAATTGATTTGCTATCAATAACCTGCATTGATTAGGCCTGCAGACCTGGCAGCCACTGAAGATGAAGAGACAGAGATTCTCTTTCAGAGCAGGAGTTCAAAGCCTGAAATGATTAAAAAAGACAGCACCAAAACGGCTGATAACAAAAAGGTATCGTTCTTTTTCCATTCAAGTATGAAACTACGTGCAGTTAACCCTTTTGCACCTAAAAATGCCCTCAGGCTTAAAGTATTTGTACAACCTAGAGCTATTAGTTTTACCATTTTAATTAAAACATTATGGATACACTGAAATGCCTGATGAGAGCCGAGGGAAGATTTTATCTGCTTCAGCCACAAAGACAGCTCAGGGAAAGAGGCCTGACCCAGAGGTTGGCTCAGGTAGTGCTCATGGATCCCTTCCAGCACATGGCATTGGGAAGAGCAGTTCAGGAAGTCAGATTTAGTTTGCAGCAGGTCCAAACCAAATGCAACAGTGAAATTTAACGGTCATCAGGTAAAATTTTGACAATAAAGTTTTGGGAGCCAAAACAGCTTGCTTGTCCAAGATGCCAAGAAACCATTAGGAAAACCAGCTCCCTGTCACAGAAGCTGCTGTCACTCAGCTCTGGGCTGCTCCTGACTCAGGATCTCCCTTGCACGAGCTACATGAGGAACAGAATTTATGGATGGCCACATACACTGTTCCCCAACCACAGAAAGCCAGAAGTACTGACCAGGGAGAGCTCTCAGGCCACCTAAGATAGAACATTCATGACAGACTCCAGGCATAATTACAGTGAGAGCACCTCAGCTGCCCTGCATGCATCTAGGAAAAAAAAAAACATAAAAAAAAAAATCACAGCCAGAGTCTCAGGTGACTATCTGCTTCAGATTCCCAATATCCAATAATGGCTTGATAACCAGTACAAGACATGATCTTCACTCTAGCCCAGCATCTAAATACATCCAGATGGCCACTGTCCACCAAAGACACTTAACTGATATTTGAGACATCCAACTATCATAAGAGCAAGGCAGTGTGGCAGGTGTTTTCTCATCCAAACTGTCAAAAGCTCTGGCCAGCCCCTCAGCTGTAGCTGTGACATTACAAGCCTTAAGAGCACACCCCCCTAGACCTGCAGATTTTCCTGTCAGCACCAATTTCACCACAGAAAAATAATGCAATGTTTGTTTGGTGGCAGCACAGAGCATGGAACAGGTATAGCACAAAGCAAGAGACAGTTCCTGCCTCACAGAACAAGCTTACCAGCTGCTGGTCCAAAAGAACCATGTTGGACACCTCCTGAGCATCCTACCCAAATGTAAGACGGCTGGAACATGCCCTGTGTGACACTTCACCACATCAGCACTGCCAGTTCACACAGCAGTGCTTCTGCAGAAGGGCACTGGCACAAACAAATTGTAGTGAGCTCCTGCATTTCTACTTTGTAAACAGCATAGAGCTACCAGGTCTCTAAATTCCTTCTTCTGCATCTTTGCCTCCCTTCTTTATGCAAAGATTTTTAATATCCCTCAGTCCTTTTGGTATGTTTTTCTATTCCTTCCTCTTTTCCCTCTCCCTTCCAAGGATGTACTACACGTGGTTGCTGAATATCCCTGCAGCTGCAGTCACTGTTCACAAGCTGAGGTCATGCCCTCCTGTAGGTCTCATGTATTTACTGTGCATGTCCTGCACATGCCCAGAAATCCCAGGAAAATGGACCAAACCCCTAATTTCTGGGAGAACGAGGAATGTGTTGGCATCCATGCTCTGGTCTCACACCACAGGGGTGAGTTCCTGAGCCCTCAGGCTCACAAGCAGCTCTGGAAATGGTGATTTAGCAGCTAATTTCCTTGAGGTGCGAAACCAATGCCACCTATGCCTGCTGGGAAGGAACCATCTTTCACATCAGAGAAGAAACAGCCCACTGAAATTAAAGATCCTGTATTTTCTAGAAGTCTTCCTTTTGTATGGAAGCTGTGTCAGCCTTTGTGTCTTCCAAAAGTTATATGTGAATAATGATTAGGACAGTTGAGCACTGGAATAGATTGCCTTGGGAAGCTGTGGAGTGTCTGTCTGTCACTTATTTTTTTTATGAACAGGCTAAACAGGCATCTGTCAAAAATGGTTTAAGTATTAAACACCCTGCCTTGGGGAGCAGAGGGAAAGAGAGAAGTGACATCATAAGCTCTATTTTCCGTGTCTGTAATTTAAATAGCACTTCTAAGGACTACAGAAGTTCCACTTGTCCCCTAAGCTGGCCACAGCACACCTTCTCCTAAGCCCTTGCTTTTGTGTTCATGTGTTACAAAAGCTCCAATTTACAGCAAGGGTGGCCTTCTTCCTGCAATGGTCCAAGTGATCCCTTCACATTGGTTTCCTACGTTTACCAAACGCTGAGGGACGGGAAGCACAGTGCTGCAAATATCTCAAAATCTCCGCATTTTAAAAACGAACTTACTCCTCCTTTTCACACATGACCAGTAGATCAAAGTAACTGAAGGCTTTATCTGGTATCTCCCAGATACCAACACTGGGTGTACATACATCACGCTGATGTGCACAGGATGAGAAACAAGGGAGCCAAGCTTTTTTCCACCCACAAAGCACAAAAATAGGCTTTTATTCCGAATGACTTATTTTAGACTAAAAATGAGAAAGAACAAAAGCGAAGGCTCCAGGAAGTGGAGTCTGTGCCTGCATCTTATTTTAAGATGCTGCCTTGACTTTTCAGAAATTTAAAGCTGCATTGCACAGAAAGCAAAATCATATCAGAGATGTTATATAGCTCACAATTTCCAAATATCAATCTAGGATCTTAGAAGCAATAAAGATTCAATAAGACTTCACAGTCTTGAGCTCTGAAAATCCAGAGAGAAAAACAGTAACAATTAAGGACAGATACAGATATGCAATATACATTGCACAGATGTTTTATTTCTTTGCAATTATATATATGTCCTCCAAAATAAAACCCAACCTTCATTAACTCAACATTACAGTGGTGTTGCATATTCCTTGTGAAAAAGAATCAGTAAAAACAAAGTACTCATGAAAATAACATCAACGTGCAGACTAACCACATACACATTCCACCAAATTAATTTCCAACATGTTTGGGCACTGGCCTTCCATAAGTAATTATTACACAAGTATTTCCAGTGTTGCCTCTTCAGTCTCAGAAGATGTAACTTAAGTATTTCAGTGTGACATTAGAAGCATAGTTTTACACACACCTACAGGAAAACAACATACACACAATACAATCGTTCCTGGAGAATCCACACAAGCACACGAAAACTTAGTAGGAAACAGAAGTTCATCATCAGTGAATGAGAGAAATCTCTGCTGAGAACACAGCCCCCAGTGCAGACTGAATTCCGACCTCAGCACCTCAGACTGCTGGCTGAGACCCACGGGCAAAACAGGCACAGAGCAGCCACCTGTACATAAGCAGCATTCATGGAATGTGATGAGGGAGATGGATATGGATATTCCCCTCCCAATATATTAATATTATCCAGCGCTACCAACTTGCTGGCACACAACCATAGCTGTGCCCACAGCAGGCAAAAGAAGCCACAAAACATTCACATTTTCTGATGAGCAAAGGCAAAAATCGTTCCATTTCACCTTCAATCATTTTACTTATTGAGTGGTTCTCAACCAATACCTCAAAAATTCTCTCAGCTTCAGAAGCAAAAGAATGCCAAATTCTCTTGTTCCTGGAAGTTTTTTCCTAACCCAAGGCAGAAATTAGAGAGAAATAATTTCATTTAATAATATCTGGTTTGCCTTTCTTGGTATGCCAGCCAGTGTTTGGAGAATCTCTCACTCCAGAACCAGCCTAGCTCTCTGCAGAATTCAGCTTTAATAGTCATTTAGCTGCAAAGACTCACAGGCAGAGGAGTAACACACACTGTTTATTCTTCCTCTCCAGTGGGTGTTTAAGCTCAAAGATACTTAGGTACCTCAGTTTACTTTGAGCTCCATAAAGAAGGAAGTCAGCTAAATACTATACAGCTCTGAGCCTGAACTTAAAAAGAAATAGTATGCTTTTTCCAATTTTGGCAAGTGATAGGAAAACAAGTCTTCCAGTTCTGATGAATAATCTGCTTTGAGTTAAAATTCACAGCTGATCTACAGCTTTCCTCAGCTTTAATACTAAGGGATAGACCAGCAGAGATCACGTTTCAGCACACAAATTAGGAGAGGCAAGCAGTAGGTAGCAGGTGATGTATTGCTGCTGCATCACCTTTTGTTTGATTGGTGATTAGGAATTAATTGCCTCCCTGTCCAAGAAAAAAAATCTTCTGAAATAAACACGGCATTAATAAACATTTCTCTAAAAGCTATAAACTACTTCAGTCTGCAGTGTAGTCCTAATAGTCTTTGAATATAGTTTAATACAATCCCTGTGCACAGCCCATTAGGCATTGAATTCTTTGAAATAAGAAAGCCCTTTCTGTCATCCACAAAAAAGCCCAACAACCTAACACAGATGCCTCCACTTAGCAGATGAAAAACGCTACTGCAGTAAGAAGTGATAATAAAGGAGCCTTGATTGGGTTAATGGAGTCACATACGGTGATGGTGTGGTCCTTGAGAACCTCCTCCCCCAGCTCCAGTTTCCTCTCCTATCACTCCTCCTCAGGGACTGGAGGAAATGGAAGCACGGAAAGGAGAAAATTCAGGTTTGTTGGCAGAGGTGACATTTCTAGATGAAAATACTACTAATCACTGTCACTGAGACAAGACCAATAAAAAATTTATAAAGAATACATCTTTTAATGTGTACATATTCCAAGAAATACTGACAGCTATACCAGCACCACAGCACTAAAACAAATCCAATTCTTTTCCTCCCCTGAGTTTTTACTTTTGTCTCTTCATCCCATGTGACTGAGCTTACAGTGGAGATGTTGCTGAGTGTCTCCTGTGACAGCGTGCACTGATGCCTTTCACCAGCTCCACTGGGGTGCTGCATTATACACACAGGGTTTGGGATATGGAAGGTTTGACAGTACAAGCAAAGGGGGGGAAAAAAAGAAAAGGGTACTTTGCTGTAATCAGTGCTCAGACTTGAGGGAAGGGGGTGGATGAAGTGAGAGGATTACAGATTGCACAATACTACACGTTTCCATATTTGCTTTATTTTTTGACCACCGTGCAATTAACTCAAGTTCCTGAGGGCTGTAGGTCTTGCATGTGGAACAAAAACCCCCTCTTTTCACTCATGTCTTTTCTTGGTGAAGGTCCTTTCTATCTAGACCCATATGTAATGGGGCAAGAACAGATTTCTTTGCTTGTCAAAAATGGCAGTGTTTCCTGCAAAAAACCCCATCCCTCTGGAGCAGGAGAGGATTCTGCTTATGACAGTGGCCTCCTGACTCTTACTACAGAGCCTGAGCAAAAATCAACCCCATTAAAATAACACAGCTCATCTGCTGTCCCCAAAAGCCTGCTCCCTCCTGCAGACCAAACTGCCTGCTAGTCAGAATAATGTTTCCGCATGTGTTTAATTTTAGGATACAGCTAAACAGTGATACCAGTCTAACAGTGCACCCATAGCACTATTCTTAATTACAATAAATTCACTGGGGAGGAATGAAGCAAGAAAAAATAATCCAAGTGAATTCTCTAAAATGGCACTGTAAAATCTCACCTATTTTATCATGGTCATAACCATATCTGAGCCTTTCACTAGAGCTCCAGTATCTAGTTTGGATAATTAAACAGTAATTTAATTTAAAATCAAATTTCTAGAATACTGCATTGAAGAGAAAAGCACAGAAAAACCCTGAGAGTGTGAATGTCTGTTATGTTCAAAAACCTAGGTAGCTACACTTTAGTGGTGTCTATAAGTGCTAATAAATTTGACAGATTTTAAGTCAGCACCTGGATTTTAGAAGACTTAGCTTATGGTGTTTTGATGCAGACATGCGCTCAGATTCATATTGCTATGAAACTCTCTATAAATTATTTTCTGTTCTCCTAGCTCATTGCAGGCTGAAGTACAGCTTAACCTCTCTTGAGAAAACAGTCCAAAGTGGAGTAAAGGAAACCTGTTTACAGCTAATTTAAATTTCCAGGGCACACACAGACACCCTGCAGTTACTGCTCCAGAGTGAAGGTTCAAGATGGCGCTTAAACAAATGGCTCCCCCGTGCCTCTAAAAAGCTGACAATGGACAACCTTATTATTCACATCCAAACTGGCTGCCTTGCCTAATATTTCAGGAAACAGATTTTGCAACTGTAATAACTTGAGGAACACCCTATATTTCACTGATACGAGGTGCCACAATAGCTGAGCAATATAGCTCTTTCTATACATCACATTCAAAGCTAGGAAATACTTTTTTTTGTTGTTTCCTGCAAATATGCTTTTTCTTATCTATAAAAATAGCCACAATAACGATGCTTTACACAGCCCTGCAACCTCGCAGAACTTTCAGGGCACTCAGCACCTGTGCTGCAGAGATGAAACAGTACAGGCACCTCCACAAATCAAACAATGAGCAGAAGATGAAACACTTGTGGGGGAGCCAAGACTACAGCTTGGAGCTTCTTCCCGCCGGAGTGGCCAACATGGTGAAAGAGTTATTCTCTATAATTGCAGAAGTGCCAGTTGTCACAAGTTAGAAGCTTGGTGATATATGATGCAATTGTGGAGAACATTGAGAATTAATAAAGTACGTTACAAATGCGGCAAGAATTGGGGGTTTCTGAAAAAAAAATAAAAATTCACCTTAACCAGGGTAATGAGCAGATACATTGCCAGAACAACATTTTTAGTATTGGCTAGACCCTTCTAATGCCAGGAGAGGGATTAGAGATTAGCTTAAAGCACACACACAACCCCCTTCCCTTAGTAGACTGTACACCACCACGAGGCAGGAAAAATACAGCCTGAGGGCACTTTGGGGCCTCCCTCTCTACGTAATTTTTTTTTTTTGGTTCCATATTACATCAGATGCAAGTCAAAAAACCCACAAAACACCAGAGGAATAAAACTCTTTCAGGGCAAGTGAGGAAGAGTATCAGAGGAACTGAAATCTCTTACCAGCACAGGAGAGGACACAAAGCAAACAAAAGCCGAGATCCCACCAGACCCAAAATGTCTCCTTCAAAGCTCCCCTCACACTTGCCGCATTTAAAGGGCCCGCACGGCAGGCGGGTGGGGCCGGGCAGCCAATCCTTCTCCGGGACAGCTCTGTGGAGAGAAAGCGCCTTAAGATGGGCTCTGTGCTGTTTCTAAGCATTAAATGACACGGCTGTTACTAATAATCGAATCACATACACCTCCTTCAGACACCAAAGCAGAGCGCCGGGCCCTCTCGGCCGAAAGGGGAGTCCCGGCGGGCAGTGTCGGCGGAAGGGCCTTTGTGGCACGTGGTGTCACAGCCCCTCAGTGACACGGCCATTGATTGCCTTTCTGTGCAGGCATTCGATCTGTCTAAGGGCACCAAGTTGTTTATACCACTTAGCACTGCAAACCTGCCAGGAAGACAAAAGTGAAAAACAGTTGCTTGTTCAGCAGCTTGGCCCAGACACGGCCAGCATTTGGCAGACCTGAAGTGTGCTGCTCATCCTGTAAGAGTGTTCTGGTCTGTGGGTTATGCTGCCTTCACCGATACCGTATGCTCCCTGAAAGGCAAATCCCTACATCAAAGCCATTCTCATTTTGCTCATCTGAAGAGATTGGTGCTTACAGTAACAACAGAATGCTTAGTTTGTGTTCTAAGCTGTAAATAGGGTACCTGACTGCAGCAGTGTTTTATCCCTTCCAGAAAAATTGCTTCAGTGCATGAAGTGTTTTTGCTGTTTCACGTTCCTAGGCAAGAAGACTGATGAGCAACTGAAACCAGATGGGCAGTTGGAATGGTTAGCAGATAGAACAGCAAGTGAGAAAGCAAGCAAGCAAGATAAATGCCTTTGGAAGGGGCAGTCAGAAAGAAATCCAACAGGAGCTTCTCCTACAACCAGGAGAATGAAAGGTAGTATCTCCCTGACATGTTCCACAGCAAGCATGTGCAAATAGGGATTTTCTAGTTTTTGACATGTTTTTTGATAACTGAGGATGTGGGGTTAATGCCTTGACAACCATGGTAGCTTCTGTCTCTGTCCTGCATGCCACCTCGGAAGAGTCTCAGGCCAGGCAGCACTAACACCAGAGCTGGTGTGGGCCTTGCAGAAGTTTGTGAGGACCTTATAGCGCTTGTGACCTCCCTTTAGCTAGGCAGCATGGTGAGGTCACTCAGCTAATGCCACATCAGGCAGCTCTCATTGCATGGATCCAGCATAGCTGCTGCATTTCAGACTCTCAGAGAGACAGAGAGAGTTGTCTGTAGCATCCCTGGGGCTCTATTTCACTGTTCACCTCCACACCTCCTTTCCCCTCCAACTACACCACTGTTACCCTGTCATGTGTGCAGGGCTTCTCTGTGAGTGTGGAAAGGTCAACTGCTCATTTCACTGGCTGATTTTCAAGTGGAGTGCCTCTGGCAAACATAAACCTCTGACAGTTCTCAGTCTTCATTACAAGGTTCAGGCCCTTCCTTTGCCTTAGCAGATGAACTCTTCAAGGTCTCTGATGTGTCTCTCCTTATCACATCTCCCAGAGATGGGCAGCTCTAACCCTCTCCTTAGAACTTGGAGATGAGGACACAGAGACTAAAGGCAAATTTTTACAGACCCTTAAGAAACCTACGTGTGCAGAGTTGGCTGATACACTTTTCAACCTATGAAATGCATAACTGCAATTCAAATTGCTGAATTGAAAAGCCCTGAGGAGTCTATTTCCTTTTGATTGATTTCAATGGGAATTAGATACTGTTTGTTTCTGAAAATTATCCTCTTTAAGCATATCTTTTAGCATAGCAGGAAATGGGAGTCACGGTTTTCCAAGCCTGAGGCTACTACTCTAGCCACAGGTCACCTTCTTAATCCATCCTTTTTTTTATTTTTCTAAATAAAGAGTCACTAGCCAGCCTGTAAAGGCGGAGTGTGGTACCATTAAGTTCAAAAGTTATTAGACAAACTCAAGAACAGATCCACAAGTGGCTGCTGAAAACAGGGCAGGGGTGTATCCACTAGCACCGCTGATCCAACATTTCTGAATGCAGCAGAGAAACAGCAGAAAGTGCCACAGCTTGTAGGCTCTCCTGAAGAGTGTCTTTTTTCTATGGGGGAGACGGAACACTTGACCAGTTGGCCCAGTGCTCTGCTCCAGAAAGGCATTCCTCATTTTCTCATGTTCTTGTGACTTAAGCACTCTGCTGTGACAGTATAAATGCATCAATAGCCTGCACTGAGCACCAGCTTCTATCACTCTGAAGTCACTGTTTCTGCTGTAGAAACTAGAACTCTCCTCACTGAGCAGGAATACATGGACCTTGAATGATGTAGCTGCCATTTTGTTATGTAGACTGCTTTTTGTCCTGATCCCATATATTTTTAAATTAGGGTCTGATCTTGTTATCATCTTTTGAGCTATTTCATTGCCACAGTTCCAAACCTGTGAATACGCTCTCCTTTCTCTTTCTCCTTCAAACTCCATTGCATTCCATTTTTTTCCTTCACACCAGTGTTATTGTGGCAGTGGCTGGCATGATTATTGCTGCTTACTCTCAATCCCCCAATGGCAGAGTAATACCTCTTTAATTGGGTATTTCTCCCTCCCGACACTAATCTCCTAACAAATGCCGATGCCGTGTTAGATGCTGTGTGGGGATCTCTCATCACTATCTCTCTAAGCAGGCAGTTGTGTGTGGAACGAATGCATAGTCACTCAGCATGGATGGATTTGTCTGAGTCCCTGTCAGCTCCCCGTTTTTGTCACTGAAATCTTGCATTGCGGATCCGGATTTCTATTGCTTTAACTTTTTGAGGCAGATTTATCTCTGACCTTGTCAGATCAATGGGTTTTGTCAAGAAATCTATGTGACTTTGTTCCCTGTGGAGATCTGGCTAGTCAAGTTTGTGGAAGCTGATTTGGAAAGCTGAACCCGAGGCCTTGTTTGGCTATGTCAGGGGAGAACAATAAAAACTGAAAAGAGCCTAACAACCATGAAAAATTGACCAGAAAACACAGCAGCAACATACATACATACATACATACATACATACATACATACATATCCCAAGACAACACATACCCCAAGAGAGCATATTCCTTCCAAAATACATGCACATATATATTTTTGTAGGTTCAGGGCTCCCTATCTGCTGGAATCAGAAACAGCTGCTCACTCTGCCCATCACAGTGGCTGAGTTCTTACAGGACTATAAGTCTGAGGCAGATCAGCCTTTCAAGACAGTCCCTTATGGTTGGTCAAAAGCCCCTGGAGCTGTGGAGGCAGGAAGGCCATAGGAGGAACTCTTCTTTTAATGTCTCCAATACATTAGGAAACACTGTGCCATCAGAGATGATCCTTTTTGAGGGATACAAGTCCTATTTTCTTTTTGCCTGTAGCCATCAGACTGCATGGTTGTCTGACACTGCGACAAGTCTTCCAGATAAAGCTCAGCTTCAGTGAATTGCTATGTGTCCATCTTGTCTCTTTAGCTGATTCAAAAATTCCCAGGAACAGCTTCAGTAAATGGAAGTTTCCAGAAGAAAAGCACATTTTTCAATTTTTTCTTTTTTTGGAACTGTGGGATAACATTATTTCCTTTGCTTATTACTGTTTGAAGATTTTTAAATACTTATTGTCACCATTGAATTTGACCATGGTGGA
Organism: Serilophus lunatus; assembly: GCA_013399895.1. Lineage (NCBI taxonomy): Eukaryota > Metazoa > Chordata > Aves > Passeriformes > Eurylaimidae > Serilophus > Serilophus lunatus. Next base: position 987,364 of record VXBA01000527.1, read on the forward strand.
GGTCTGAATGAACTTTAGAAACAAAGTGGTAGTAGTGTTAATAATGGCATTAACAGTAATAGGAATGCAGGTAACATACATTAAAGAAAGAGCCTGGTGTTGACGGATAAAGATTCGAACTTGTCTGGAACAGCCAACTCAACCTGAAAGCTCAACACAGCAGGGATGGAGTCTCTGTTGGTGACACTGCCTCAATTTTGTATTTGAAGTGGAACATTTTGAAAGGAAAGGGTACCTCAGAAAAGAGGAGATTTGGGGAAGGTAGCCATTACCATCTCAGCATTAATGAGCAACAGTGAAAATTGTTGGCCATGGGTGACTTCATTGTTCTCTTTTCAATATTCCAGTCCTGGGCTCTCTTTACAGCAGATGCTCGTTTCTGTGCCTGCCTTGTGATAATTCCCTTCTTTCTTTTTAGTGAAACTCTCTTTTTGTTGTATGCTTTTCTATTTCAACTTTGGAAATTCTCCATTCCCATTTTTCACCTTTTAATCCTTCTTCATCCATCCTTTTCCTGCCTCATTTAAACATTCATGCTTCTGTTTTGCTCCTTCCTCTACATGATTTTCTATTCTCTTTTAACTGTTACCCCTCCTTAGTTTTTTCCCTTTCCTATCCTTTCATCTCTCCCTCTCCCGTTTGCTGCTGCTCTCTCAATCTCTCAGCTTGCTGCTAAGGAAGCAGTAGTTCTTAGATATTGAAATGACAAGTTTAGTTCCTGCTTGTGATTCTGTGCTAGATACCTCTGCATGTCTGTGCAGCTTCAGAGTGTAAGCCTGGGTAAATACAGGAAACTAAACGGGAAGCAAAGCTGAGTGAAAGCTTGCTTACTTGTGCCTGTGATTTGTGGCTGTTTAATAATGGCCTCCTGATTAACACAGACTGCAGTTCCAGAAATGCCACAGTGATAGATACCCAATATATACCTAAACAGAGATACACAATTCCCTTAGCATTTAAAGCCAGTTGTAGCAACACAACTATTATCTTGGAAGTTGTTCACACCACTGCCTGTGTGTGTATCACCTGGTAAAACACAACTGTAATTCTGCATGGGTCTCTGAGGACTAATAAGGTGTTAAATGATCACTATTACATGCAGCTGTCGCCATGCCTCAAGTTTTATCAAACTGAAACAATGATGTAGCTTTCATGTTTCACTTCAGAACAATTCAAAAAAGTATGTCTTCAATAACACTGCTGAAACTGTCCCCTCATAAGTCATCTTGTCTGCTGTGGCAACTTTTTTTCACAGAGGTCCTCCTATTTTATCTGGTTATAGTTAGTCAACAAAGAAGAAATACAAGGTTTGACTAGACAAAAAGCAATCAGATACCTGTTGATTTAGTCCATCTATTTTGGTACATCTTAATATGCAGCAAGGTCACTTCAATAGAGACCTTTGAAATACTAACTATTGCGCTTTTAAATTTGTTCCAGAAGCACAGAAGATGTTGGTCAGATTCCCTCTCTGTGGTCTTCTTCTGCGGGTAATGTGTCCCAAGCAAGCAGAGAGAAAGGACCAAGGGACAACAGCAGGACAGTCATTAATAAGACAGTCTGAGAGCAAAGGTGTCCCATTCTGTCCTAAACTAATCTCTCCTGCATTCATCATAAGTATAAACCAGGCTGATGAGTTCAATCTGCCATCCTAGCTCAATAAACCAGTATGAGAGTTGCTGTTACACACCCTGCTGGGGTTATATCTTTCAGCAAAGATCCAGGGCTAGGAATGAGGAGGTGCAGAAGTGCATTCATAAAGGTGACTAGTAACCTGGAATGCTGAAGTATTAATTGAGAGTGCCTGTGAGAGCACATCTCAGATGCTGTCACCAAGAATAAGAATTTTGAAAACTGGTTTGGAAAAGGTACTTGAGCTCAAAGTGTGGGAGGCCACATTTGGAAAAAAAATAACTAGTCTGAGCTGCACCAGCACTGCTGTGGGAGGAAGACTTGCACAACGCCTTGACTGCAACCATTGCTGTTTTTCCTCACATTCGTGGGTTCTAATTCTACATGAAATAAGAAAAGGAGGAGTGAGAGACAACACTGCATCATCTTGACAGTCCTATCTAAGTATGTAACAGGTGAGCTGTAAGTTCCTGAGTGTCTTGCTACCAAATAAGCTGGCAGCAGCAAATTGCCCTCTCTAGAGGCATGCAGGACAATGATAGATTGGTGAAAGCCAGCCTAATTCTGCCAATAGCAGTGTCCAGCCATGTTTTCCAATACTTGGCTAATTAGTAGAAATACAGATTTCCAAGACAGCAAAAGATGATTAGGGAGCTCTGTAAAAGCCTCAGGACTGGCTATGAGACAGATCCCAAAGGACTGTGATACAAAGTCTTTGCATTTGTGCCTCTGGTTTTAAGCAGGGATGAGTGTTGCGCTGAAGGCCTAATGGACATTTATTACCTGAAACCAGTGGATGCTCTCAGCCCACCTTCTACTGGTTAGCCCCCTATACCACTAAAAAAAACAGCTATCAGCTCATACTTCCAAATTCATGCCTATTCAGGATGGTGCTTTAAATTGCCCTTGATGGCTGAGGTCTCTGAGCTGCCTCCATAGAGATCCATCTGCTTCAGGACTGAGGCAAACTGGCAGTGAGTGGGGGGAAGGAACTCATGCAGTTTGCTTATGCTGTATCTGTCCAGATTAAAGAGAGGACTCATTTATTTGTCTGTCAGTCTGGCATACTTGCCAGGCACTAAAATTCTGTAAAACTTAGAACTCTGGAACATTCTCTGTAAATAACCAGAGACACTGGTTATTAGCAAAAGGTCACCAGGGGTGCAGAAACATTAAGATACAGCCTAAATAACAACTTCAGCAACCATGGGAAGTCAGATTTACTGGTTGTAGTACCCCAAAATTAGCTTTGCAGGGCTTGTAATTTAGGACAATATTGTACAATTATAAATCCAACTTAAGCAGTTTTGTAGGGCCCTCATCTCAGAATCATTAAGACTGGAAAATACTCCCAAGATCTTCCCCTTGAAATGAGTGATAGAAATGAAAGAGGCCACCAAATGGTTATACTCAATGTAAAGCCAAAGAAAATTAATTTAATACTTGAAGAGAATTGCAAGGTAGGAAGTTTCCAGTGATCTCAAAGAGGTTCAGTCCTTTCTAGCTTGGAACAAAACAACCAATTGTAATTAGCCTCATGCTAACTACTTGTATGAATACCCAAAAAAGGTCTGGTTATTTGTCCAGAATCTCTTGGACCTGGAAATTGAGTCAGAAATCAGAATGTCTGGTCAAATCATCAAAATTCTGGTTACAGTGAAAATGCAAAAGTTGCTTTGGAGGTTATAAACCATATATTTGACTATATTGAGCTTCTTTCTAGTCCAAACCTCCATTAGGCAATCCCACTGTACCTTATGTTATACAGACTACCCTCTAAGATAGAGCCTACAGCTGAGTAAATATTGCATTATATAAAGATCCAAATTTTATGCTAAAAGTGAGGAGCAGAATCATGAGGGCTCCAGTAAGATGCTTTGGTAAACAGCCTGCTGTCTGTTCTATGCAGGAGGGAAATGTGATGCATGAAAGACAGACTCTTACAAAACCTGGCTCAGGTCAGGTGCTTCTGTAGACACCAAATCTGTTGCTTTGAACTGCTCCCTCAAGGAAACTAGCAGTTAATGCTGCCTACAAAGAACTGTGGTTTCTGAAACTATTGAGTGGTCTTTTAAGGCAGTCCTGTACAAGGCCTCCGTTACAACAGGTAATCAGAGTAAGAGCTACTTCAGAGAGAAAAGGGGTGAGTTCCTTGGAAAGTACTTGGAAAAGATAATTTCAACCTATCTGTGCAGGAAAAGATCAAAAAGAAATAGTAGATTTTTATCATTGTTAATAATCACCTCAGTAATGGAAACAATGCTACATGTTCCAGCTACTTCTCAAAGAAACTGGTATTATCTGCCTTGTCTCCAAACTTCAGCCCACGTGCACCCCCAGAGAACAGGGATATCTGCTCACTGAACAATGTGGTACAGTAGCAGAGCAGATGCAGCTACATCATGTTAGGCCTGTTTGGAAAATTTTCCATAGTACTTTGGCCTTAGACACAAAATTAAGGGCAATACAACCTGTGTTCCCAGACAACACGATATGCCTGTAAAAAGAGGAGGGCTGTACAGCACTGTGACACAATATGTGAGAGAGAACATTGTGCCAAAGGCCCTGCCAAAGCCGATACTTTATTGGAAAAGCAGCAAATGACACTAGAACACAGCTCCATTTTGCAGCTAAGGTAATTCCTCACCTGCCCCCAGTGTAAAGTCCTCCTAATCACCCAGGCTAATCCTCAGAGAAAGTGTAAATCACACAGCAGAATCATTACAGGGCATAGAAAATTATGCAGTCCACTAAGAAGGACTACTATTGCTTTTTAGATTGGAAGACTCATTTAAATTTAATTAATCAAACCACCTTCATGTACAATTAGGACTGTATCTCTCAGTGATACTTCTGCTTTGAGAACCACGTGACCTTTAGGAAAACAGAGCTTAGCAAATTATTACTTCTAAATTTAACATATTAAGGATTTGGTAGGTCACCTGCAGACATGACTTTTGGGTGTGTTGAAATGGTGACACAGGCAAGCCGAAGGAAATATCCTTCTCCTTCTCCCTGCAGTGTTAAGGACAGATTTTCAGTTGTTTAGGAGCTGATAGCATGGGAACAGCTCTTGTCTTCAGTGGAACAACCATCCCCCACTGTAAAAGCAGGTTTTTCAGTCAGCTTCCCTTAAGGTTAAACATAACTGGTCAGGGCCAGCTGGTCTTACAGCCTCCTTTCAACCTACTCAAACATTTGTGAGATCACCTGCAAGCATAAAAAATTAGGGAAAGCAGCAATGCTGGAAGCAGTTTGGGCAGAAAGTCAGACTGAATGCACACCACTGCAGTCACAGTCTTAGGCGGGAACTCTGATAAAATGACAGTGTAGAATGACAGCTTCAGAGGAACCTGTGGGTGGGTAGGCATTAAATCTGTCCCAGACACACAGACTCATCACCTAAGTCACACAAGAAGAGGTTGGTGAAACAGCACAAAATTATCTAATTGTGTTAGGAAGAAGAACAAGTTATCTAATTCATGTGTTGTGCTGCCAGAAATCCAAATCAGAGCTCACAACACTGTAATTTTGGATATCTTAAGACACAGAGCAAAGTGGCAGATTAACTCTTGTCATCTTTATTCAGGATCAAAAACCTCTGGATTTTTTTTGTGGCCATGACAGATTCAATCCAAATATAGGGGAATGCAAAATTTGATAGTGCCTGTCTCCTAAAACCTTCTGTACCATAAACACTAGGGCAACAATTTTTGGTACTAAAACAGTTTCCTAGTCAGCCTCTGAGGTAGGTGAAGCAAAATTAACACCATAACTAAAGTAAAGTGAAGAGGAGCTTGCAGTGTGCCACTTTTATATTACTAGTTTTTATCTTACAACACAGTCAAGAAATCACTGATGATGCTTGGATTCTTCATTCCTTCCTATACCACAGCAATGCTCAGTAGAGAAAAAAATATTAATATAGTACCACTGCTTAATGAAATAGCTCATAGTCCTTTCATAAGGCAGTTCTTGCCCTAGATATAATTTCTTTTAGCATGTAAACAGTGCTAAGAAACTCACTAATTAATTCTTGAGCTCTTGCAAACAGCCACCTTGCTATTGTTAACCTTCTTCCTATGAGACAATGAATACAAAGCTGTCAGGGCTGTGTCTCCACAGGGAACAGGTATGGTCAGAGCATGATAAAACACTTGAAACATCTCTGGCCCTTCCTCTCACACTGTGCCCAGAGCAGCTGTTCCCATAACAGTTCCTGGGCATCCAGAGGGATGGGTTTTGCCTAAGCCACAGTGGTGAATGGCAATTCTTGCCATCTGGGATCGACAGGAGGGTTGTATCCTCGGCTGCCCTCAGCCACGCCTCCATCCTCTCTGCTGATTATAATCAGGGAGAAACCTGCCTCGGAAGAGGCTCTCTTGGCATGTAGTGCATCCAGGGATTTACAGTTGCATTAATACCTGTACGGCTGCTTTTAAATACCTCACAGGAGAGATTTTCTGGAAAGGGCAGGTGTTGCAATGAGACTGGCAGAGTCCCCTAGTTCACATGCACCACACTCTCAATGCACTAGGACATGGGAAGGACAGAGGAATACTGTCCCTTCACAGTGATGTACTAAACCAGACCCCAAGAAAGGCTGGCATAATGGGATGTGCCCCTTTGATGAATTTGTTTATCTTTTTCAGATTATTTTGTGACCTCTCAGCAGACCTGTTTCAAAGGTTTTCCTGTGTCTCACTACTCTTTATCCAGCAACAGAACTTCTATGCACCAAGAGGTGCTCTGCTAGCCAGTAATTCCCCGGCCTTTCAGACTGTGGTCTAAGCTCCCTTGACATGTACCCCAGGGCACAACTGGGTCCTGGGCACACACAGAAGTCTGATCTCCAGAGGACAGGTAGACTCTGGGCAATGGGAGGTGAGCTGAGGCACAGAAGGATCACTGCTCCTCAGGGAACCATCATGAAAAGCACCTGCCAAAGGAAATCCTCCTAACTTCCTGCCAGGGCATGGAAAGGAATGACACAACCAACAGAGTGACAAGAGTGGAGTGACAAGTGTGGAAGTGCCTCACAACAGGGACTGGTTTGTTGGTAATGCTCCAAAACCCCTAATCCCCACAAGGAGGAGGAAGAACAAACAACCAAAGGTGTCCCTTCCATGGTGTCCAATATCCTTTCCACCTATTCATCAACTGCAAATCCAGACAGGCAGACCAGTATCTCAGGGTAACATACACACAGGCATCATTTGGGCTCCCAGGATATATCTGCTCTACAGCTGGGGCTCCCATTCAGCAGCTCTCAGTAATAAAATAATTCCCTTAATTGTGAGACCGTACCCTTTCTCCTCCAGAAAGATACAAGAACCAACCCACTTCCCAGCAGAAAGGGCCCTGAACCTGTCTGATGGATTTCTGTGGTATCTGTCCTCAAAACTCCAGTGGAAGTGATTCCCATCTTTCAAATCTACATGATGACAATTCCCAACTGGAGATTTCTTATTCTCTGTCTCTGGCTGTAGCTCAATGCCAACACAGTTCATGCCACCTCCTGCAGTCAATGTATGCCTGAGGAGACAGAATAAGTAGTTATTAAACTTACTCTAAATTTGCTGTCATATTGTAACTAGGCACTGGAAATCAAATAAATATATCGTAGGATGAGCAGTTAAAATGTCTACTGAAAAAAACAGACTCAGGCAAAATGGCTTAATCTGCAGCATTAATGAGTAACAGATTGTTCCATCAATAGTATATGAGGAGCAGCATGCAAGATGGCAAAACTCCTACAACTTCCCTGAGACTCATACCCTTACAAAAGGCCCAGTTCAGAAGAATACTCAAGGATATGATTAAAGTTAATGTTTAAATCCCTGAGGTAGAAGCTTGAATGTTTTTTGGACTCAAGATGCTTTAATGAATTGGAGAATATTCTGTGCAAAAAGCTCAAAGTTAGAAGCAAGAAGAGCTAGGAGGACAGTGCTGGCCAGCCCTGTGCTGATGGACATATGCAGCCATCCTGCTAGCCCAGCTGTTAGGAAGAGGGAGATGGCTCTGTTTTGTCATCACCCTAGGAACCATCTCTAAGATGCACCTTCTAAATCAGCTTTGTCTATGTCACACATTATCTTTTTTCCTAATGTAACTCTCAGTATAAGGATTGAAATGAAAAGACTTTGCCTGGAACCAATTGTGTATCCTGACTCCTGCCTGCATGGGCATGGCTCACAGAAACATTCTGGCACAGCTATCCTGTGCTCCAGGCGGCACAGCACATGCACATTTGGAGATGATCAGCAGCAGTTCCAGGATCCAAATAGGACCAGGGCCACACTTCACACGCAGAATGAAAAACTACCTTCTTTCTCAAAGAGCTTGCTGACTTAATGAATGCTGAGAGAACAGAGGAATAAACCAGAGAAATCTCAAGGCCTTTAAGAACAGAAAGAGAGTCTGTGAAAGGGAGATAGTAAAAACAGACGGATAATATTTCTTCTGTTGAATACATGCACCTAAACCCCAGCAGAAACAATATAAGGATATGGATTTGTGTGTGTGCAGCCCTGCCCAGCAGAAAGGCCTGTCCCATATAAACTGAGTACTTCTGCCATGCCATTAGATAGATGGTGCAGAGCAAATAATGAAATTGCTTCATAAAAGCAATGAAGACAACTGGCCAGCTCTTGCTATGGTTAATTCAAATTGGCTCTGTGTTTCTGATTTATTATTTTTCTAGTTTAAGTTATTCCTTTATTTCTAGAGTCTGATCAGATGAAGCAGGCATAGTGTTCTTCTCCATACACTTGCTAAAATCTGTTCCTATTCCCTTAACAAAAAGGGTCAGTGTGGACAGTGGTTAGGAAAGCAGCAGAAATCAGTGTGATGGGTGCTAGTGAATAACTTGCTCTTCCATGAATGTTTTGCTGCCTAAAGCTTAAGAAGTCACATGGGGTGTTTAAAGAGAGAAGAAAATGTCATTAATTGGCAAAACCTTTGGAGCATAGGGCTTCCATCCAGCTGTTACACTGAGGTGAAGTGAAGCCTCTAGGGTGTTTGTAGATGGATATAGCTCATGATTTTCCTTCTATAACTAATAAGTTAGGTAAATATGCATAAATATGAAGAAAACAAAGGACATTTCTGCCATGCTCAGTGTAAACCCTCTAAGTTTTGCCTCCCTGGCAAGACCAGTTGTCTTGATGTTTAATCTTTTCATATTCTTTAGTCAGCTTGGTGGTGTTAAATCCAAATTGACTCAATTTTTAGATTAAATTTCTGCAAAGACAATGGGTCTGCTTCAATGGGTCTGTTACTATTCATACCATAGTCCCTCTTTAAATCCCTTGGGAAAAGAAGACTGAGTCTGCAATCTAGAAGCAGGAGAGAGTGATTTCATTTCAACTGCAACCAGAAATCATTGCAATGACCTTAGGTGACCTCTGTGCAATCCGCCATCCCATAGGGAGGTGCAATGACATGGCCCATTGGAGCAGAAATTCCTGGGCTGACAGGAGGACTCACAGTTTGCCTGTACTCATATCTATAGAGGTATGTGACTCTTGGCTTGCATTTTTCCACCTGAGCATGGGTGTGCTCAGCCTAAGTGCTAGTTAGAAGCTTTCACACAAGCCAGGAAGCTGCCTTGGTTTCACGCCATGGAATAGGACACGTTTGTTCTCCGAGTGTTGGGGCCCGACCAAGGATGGCAGCAAACATTTACGAGCACAGGTGCTACTGGCAGGTGTTTTGTTTCCGAGGAAGCTGCCTTCTGGCTGAGCTGCTGCCAGCCATTTATCTGCCTCCCCCATTGCCACACAACCTCGCCTCCCCCAGGGACTTCCAGGCAGGCCTATTTGCAAACAGCAGGCACAGGCAATGAACACATCAGGCAATTAAATGGCAGATCAATTCGACTTAGCTTCTCTTGGGAAAGCAGCCCTTGGGAGACAGAAGAATGAGGCAGCAGGATACAAAGGCACAGAGAAAAATTGAGAGGTACAGGAGAGAAGGAGGAGAGCAGAAGAGCAAAGATGGAAACACAGCAGGCAGAAAGGGCTACGCACAATGTAGTGTGAAACCACAACTGCAGGGGAGGAGGCATTCAGGGAAAAAATGATATGGCTGGTATAGGCAGCATGAGAAAGACAAATATGTGGGGAGGGCATAGGAAAGAGAGAGTACACTTAAGGGAAGGTAAGAGCATGACACAGAAATATGAGACTGGAAAGAGTGGGACAATGAATATTGCAGCTGTAGAGAATGGCCCCCACGGGCTACCAGGATCTCAAGCAGGATGGGTCCCCTATAAATATTTATATACAGGCAAAAATGTAAGCTTTATAATTTTGGAACCATCAGAAAAAAAAAAATTGTAATATCCTATACTCCTTCTTTAAGCTGAATATTGACAGAGGACTTCCCTCCCTGAAATATGCCATGAACCCAGGAGCCCTCTGGTACCAATATGAAAAACAGACATAGAGCTGACAAGCAGAAGGAAAGGAAATTAAACAGGCTGGTATCATTCCAGCCAGCTGAGTGGAACAGTAGAGTAAAAAGCAACATGAACTCCTAATTAGTTTTCAGTTTCTATCTTTAATAATCTGAGATACTGGTAGTACTAACCCACTTAGTAATGCTAGTCGCAGGCCTTTAAGAGTCATGAGTAAGATACCAAAAATATTAGTCTTTTATTTTAAAAAGTCATGTGATCCTTATTTTTCCCTTCTTTAAAAAAGAAAAAATCCAACCCAAATAAACAAAAACCCCCTTTGATTTACATTTTCAAACAAAGATGCACATCACAATTATAACCTGATCTGGGGAGAGGGAGAACACTATAATTAGGAGATCCAGAGAAAGTTTGAGAGTCCGCAACAGCAAGAGATGTTTCACCATATGGCCTTCATTCTGCCAGACTGCCCTGCAAGGGAAGTGGCCTCTTGCAGTACAACTCTCTTTGCACTTCTCCCTCAGCTGGGAACAGTGTAAATATCCCTCTCCCTTCTTCCAAACCCACTGCTGCCTTCCCTGCAGGACTCTGCCCCACCCTAGGGGTATGCTTCTCACATTCCCTTTACAGCACGGCAGGAGGCAGCCACAGGAGGGACATCTAAATGTCAGGCCTTGAAGCTGCTGTGCCAGAGGACAATTGAAAATATCTCACAGAGACTCTAGGGAAGCCATGTCTTTCCAGATTTTCTGCTAAGGCTCTGTAGTATCATGCTATGCTCTTATAAATTCCTTTCTTGCATGGCTTTCATCCAAGCCTATCGAGGCTATTTACATACACCCACCATATTTACAAGAGTACTGTGAAGAAGCAAAAGACAAAACCAAACCAAACCGTGCAGTGAGTCAGTGGCAGAAATGCTGATAAAGCCAGACTCCTTGCTGCCCTGTTCTTCTTATTAGGTAGACAGTGCTGCCTTTCTTCTGCCCCCTTCAGCTGTCCTGTGACAGATTTTGAAGAATGAATCTGTGAAGAGTTAATATTTCAGTTTCTGCTTAAGTCAGAGGAACCAAGAACACTAAAACCAACATTAGAGATGACCCTGACACCTCAAGGCCAGCAGATTAGAAATGCCTTTTTTCTATCATTTCTTTCTTTGCAGTAAAAGAATGAAGTTCCAGAGTCTGAGAATGTCTAGCATCAGTTTGTCCTACAAGGCCTAAACTGATGATATTGTTCATTAGTTTTTTTCTTCTGTTTCCCTAAACCTTGTTCTCTCTCTCTCTTACAGCCCAGTTCCACAACTTGCACTGTCCCATCAGTGACAAATCCTTTTAGTCCAATACTGTCCTGATGTTGTTCCTTAGGCCATGAGGTCCATGAAGCAGAGCACAAATGATTGGCACTTTCAGGGTCCAGAGGTAGCTGCCATAGAGGGAATGAGGATAAATTTACCAGCCAGAAGCCACTCCCCAGCCTCTGCTTGTCTGTCCTAAATTTTCCACAGTACTTACACTGTAAATGGAAAGGGCACATTGGCAGGAGACACTGCAGCCTCAGTTCCTTCTTTCTCCACAAACAGAAACCAGGCAGGCATTAGATGTTGCATGCTCCCTAGAGGGCAGTTTGCATTGTGGTTGTGTTGCCACAGAGCTCTGTGTCACAGCCCTGTCCCTGGCACAGTCCTGAGGGGAGCAGCACCATGGCTTTGGCAGCCATGGCTGTGAGGGAAGCTTCTCCTAGGGCTGGAGAGGGGAATCTGCACCTCAAGGACTCTTAGCAAGGCAAATACTCCCAATCTCTCCTGCCCTGCTGCAGCACTGGCATGATTTATATTCCTAGTGCACAGCTGGAGACAAGCTGTAGCACAGCACTGGAGAATCAAACAGCAAGTTCCTGCAGCAAGGCAGAAATACAGGAGCTGGAGGTAACTAGAAAGGGGAGCTGAAGTCTTCCTAACTCTCAGTGAATCCTCACTTCCACTGTTCTTTGTCATGAGACAACAGGACAACCTGGCACCCAATGAGAGGAGAGCTAACAGAGAAATCCTAGCTATGCAGGAGTGCCCTTGTTTAAAGCAATCAGGAGGTCTCCTCTTTTTTCAAGTCATATATTTTACTATGTCTACACCATCAAGGGTGACTGCAGCACCTGGAAACAGACCAGAAGGGTTTTTCAACTGTCTTGCTACTCTGTTTTGTGCAATGCATGAATGATCCAGCTGCTTGCAATTCCTCAGTCTTGACCAACTAAATTGCTGCTCCTTCTCTCACATCATGAAATGAATTTTTCAATGGATGCCCAATATGGCTTTTTCAGTCCGGAATCCTCAACATCATAGTTCTTTTTAGCACCATGGAGCTGTATCTAGGTTTTACAGGATTTAATGGATTCTTGCTCCCAGATATGTGCCCCATTAAATAAAAGGAGCAGATAAATTATGATAAATATTAAATATGAGGAATATACCTCCAGGTAATAAAAGCTGGCTAAGCTTTGTAGACTTGAGCTGTATTCACTTAATTCTATGATGCACTTGCTATAAATTAAAGGAGGGTCAAGACTCTACAACTCACATCAAGACCCACAGGTTTTTCAAAAGACAGTTCATAGAAATACTAGACCTCAAAACTGGAGGAGTATGGTAAGAACTTCACATCTACCTTGGTGCTGGCTGAAAGAAAGGCATTGTGCCTATTGTCTGTAGTCTGGAAATTCAAAGTCAAGAACCCAGCATTGAGGCATTAAAAAAATATAAATCAATAATTAGTTGGCTTTGAGTCTCTACATGTTTGTGCTTCCAAGTCTTTCTCCACAGGTAGACAGGTTAGAAACTGACATTTTAAAAAATGAAAGCAGAGACTAACATAATTGCATGACCCAAGAGCTTAGACTTTAACATCAGATTTTACAAGGCTTACAGTAAAAATGTGGTGACTGGTAGCATGGGGGATTCACAGTCTTTTCTTTGTGCAACTAAAAGAGAGAAGAACATGCACATTCCAACTACAGCCTGTCATCTGTGTTCTTCTTGATCTTTTTGAATTTATTGAGCCTGTCATCTGCAATGGAAGCCAGTTCCACATGTGATCCCCCAGTGGTAACATTCACAAATAGGTTTGCAGTGTGTGACACCACCCCTATAATAAATGCTGTGGTTTATGAACTATTCCTGGGGCAATGGAAAAGGAGCACTAAAAATTGATATAAATGACAATGACCATGCTGCCTGGCTTTATGTCCTGTCTGTTTATACTCCCCTCCTTTTTCATCAGTATTTGTTTCTTTCTAAAGTTTTTACCTTCCAGAAGTTCTTCTATATTTTAACTCTACCTTCAGTCTTTTTTCTCAATGGCAATTCTGATTTATTTTTGTTTCTCTATCCTCTCTTCTGACTCCTTCCCTTTAGCTGTACTGAGTTGTGATCAAATCTTTTATCCTGAGGGATGCAATGTCTTTGTAAAAAGACTTTGTGCCCTGCCAAAGCAGAAAGATTCTCTCCACCATAATTTCCAGGCGTGCCAGCTTCTTTAGCCCAATTTGGTTTCTCTGTAATCACCTTTCATATGATTGCTGTCCTTGGTCGTGACACCTCCATGTTCCTGTTGTAGTTACTGTGACTTGCTGATCTACAAGTGCTGGGGAGAAGCACGTTGCTTCCTGCTGCTTCCTGGGGACCATCATGCTGGATCGGGGCTCTTCTGTTCTGTCACCTGGCCCAGATCTGTCATTTACAAGTCTGTCACTCTCTTATGGACAGAGCTGAGGAGCGTATAGGACTCAGGAGCAGTCCAAACGGACACATACTCATTCCTGCCTGCAAAGGTCTTTCCTATTTTCAAGAAAAAAAAAAAAGTTCTTGCTGAAAATTCCCAATAGCAAGCCCTTGCACAAGCCTACCAGGGTCTAGTGTGCTATGTCGCTGCATTTTGGTAAGAGTTTGCAGAGAAAAGAGAAACCTATGCTCTGAAATAAGGCAACTGGCAATCTCACAGACTGTCAGCTGACACAATGAGGCCTAGAGTAGTGAATTGATTTTAGGAAACCAAGGCCTCGGTGATCTGGAGTCACAAATTCCAAATCAAGAAACCCCATTTGGTCTTCCTGATATGTAAGTGGATCCATCACTTTCTTTCCTGGTCACTCCCTGCTGTGTGGTACTGGCAATACTGAGGGGCTCATACAAGATGTGAAGCATCCTCACCTGCCAGTTGCAGTCACAAAGCTATAACTACTCCCAGGGCCAGGCCTTGCTTTCCTGCCTCATCCTGTGCTTCCAGCAGTTCTGCTCGAGCAGGGGCGGGTGCTCTGGAGAAGCTTTATCGCTGATGCATTGTATTTGCATAGGCCATTGTCATTCCTCGCGCGGCTCCTTGCAGCTGGCATCCTGAACTGGAGAAATATCTTCTTCAGGGAGAAGCACGAACGACGCAGCTAAAGATAAAAATAACAATAATTTTACTAGATGAAACTTCATGTTAAGCACTTAAAAAGCAATAAAAAGTCAATTTTCTTTCTTTCAATTATTTTGCTTATTCCATTTTTGGAAAAAAAAAAAAAAAAAAGGAGGAAAAGAGAAAAAAAGAGAAAAGTTTCCTCGTTAGAAGGACGTTTATTTTTCTCATCAACACTCAATGTCTCCATCATTTCTCACCTCTCTCTCCTGAATGCCCTCCAACCCTCTTTTAGGTCACACTCCCCGTGAACATGAAAAAAGCCATGATCAGGCGGGGCTGGGGCTTCGCGGCATGTAGAAAAGAAGGGAAGAGAGCACTGATAACTCCTGAGTGCTCGCTGCCTCTTTCAGCTCACAAGCACCTTTTCGGAGAAAACGAAAAAGATAAAGGCAGAAATTACTGCTCTTGCACAACATATGCCAAGTTCATAAGAGCAGCGTTTAGCACTTAATCAAAATGGTTTGACAATGTAAAAATTAGGTTTTCAAATGTCATTAGTGCCTTATAATAGGTTCAATTTATATCATTCCCATCCCTGTTTTTTTCATCTCTGCTAATTGTTTTTATTCATTTCTTTCATTTTTTACACTGTTGTCTTGTTGGTTTTAATTTTTAATTATAATAAGACTTTTTCTTTTACCTTGTTAATTGGTTTAGGTTTGAAAAGACTGGTTCTGTCATTTTTCTCCAAGTGCAGCTAGAAGGGATTTTTAGGCAGTTTCTTTTCCATTGATAGGCAAGGTCTCTTCTGGGCTAATTTGGAAAAAAAAAGTGCTTGCTTTTTGGTCAGGATAAGCACCTTTTTTGTAGTGTGATTCACAGAAATGCTCACTTAAATTGGCCTGCAAATTTCCTTCTACATTGACATGCAAGATTCATTTGGTATTGGCATGGAAATTGTACCTCTGTTCTACGGTTGATATGCAGACTCTCTTCTGTTTGGAAGAAGATGAAAGCTCTCTTCTGCTCTGGCTTGCAAGGTCTTTTCTGTATGGGCTCTCCTTTCCATCACCCATCAAACATAAGCACATACACCATTTCTTTTCTCTTTCCATGTACAAGAATGTTCCAAGTCTTGGTTATCACAGGGTTGCAAGATGTCATTTGTATGGAGATGTATATTGGCATCATGTTGGGGGATTTTTCTGCCAGTAAAAATGGAACTGTTTCAAATAATTCCACATTTTGGGACTGGACAGTTTTTGGGAAAATGCTGACACTTGCTTGGTTATATTTGGCAGAGGAGTGTACTTTGGCAAAATGTGAAGGCAATGTGTAGGAAAAAAAAAAAAAAAAGAGGAAACAATAACTCATCAACTCCCTTCACATGCAGACAGGTGAACAAACGCTTGTGGGAACTCAGCCCAGAGTGACTTCTTGCTTCTGGAGGAAACCAAAGCTATTAAACATGGAAACTTTGGAATCTCTCTTCTATTGCCAGCGTAAGTGAGCTCTGGCTTTGCATCACTAAAGCTACAATACTTCGGCACCACAGGGACACATAGAATTTTTTTCTTACACTAACTCCCACTCAGTTCAGTCCACTGACTGGAATATCCTGCCTTCACCTTCCTGCTGGCTCTCATGCCCATGGACTGCTCAAGGAAGGCTTTTCAGTGTGCTAATCAGACAGGAAATCTTTCTTGTAGAGAGAAAGACCATCTTGCTAAAGAGGAGAGTTCTCTTTTTCTTCACTGAAGTAGTACTGGCAGAACTGCTCCTTGTTCTCTACCATTTGAGAGGGAGAGTGTCACTATGATCACAAGTTACAACTGCTGAAGTCTGGGAGGACCTTTACAGAGGTATCTCTTGTATGGCGACCGAAGGCCTCACAACCAAGCTGTCGAGCATGAACTGCATGACAATTTTATTCACTTGGCCTTTAATGGTGTTTTTAGTTCTTCCTGCTGGTGTAGTTTGTACTCTCACATCCTGCCCAGAGGTCTACACTGTCTCTCCACTGTCTCCTCCACTCACTGCAGCTTGTATGTTTTACCCCTCAACTTGTGGATACAAATGTAAGTGCTTTTTCCTTCCTACATAGCCTGAAGATCCCTTGCAAATGACACAGAGCAGATCTTGAATAAAACCTTCAGTGGAAGTGCTCATCACCAGAGTCCTACCTGACAAAGTGTCGGTATGCTGCCTGGCCCTTGGAGACATCTCGGTCTGTATAATGTACTGCTGGCCTCAGGCAGCTTTCTGCTCTATGATGGACAGGCATGGCTTCATCAAAGCTTCTCCAGAGCCTTAAACCAGCAACAATACAACCTGTATCTAGGAGATGCCAAGAACCTACATGGATGCCTCATAAGAGGAAGGCCTTTTACTCGCCCCTCTCTATATTTAGCAGCATTCCCAGGCAGTGTTTCTAAAATTACCAGCTGCAGTAATGTGATTCATACCCCCATCACTGCCAGCAATGGATAAGAAGAGTGTAAATGACATGCAAGAGAAAATCATGAGCAATGTAGCCCAAATCTTTAGTGCTTGTATTGGTGTCTATGCCAGGCTTTCAGGGAGAAACATCCAATCTCAGAGTCTGTTCTCTCTCACAGCAGTAGGTGGGAATGTCCCAAGGTGCAAGAGAAAAGGCTTGAAACTGTTTTAAAGCCATGGTTTTGGGCAAGGCTTGTACAATGAATAATGACAGAAGATGTGCACAAATTGTTTTTGCAAGGACACGGTGCTTCTTGGGATGTGAATACTATCACTAGAGCAGGCTCTCTGCTATCCAAGAAGGGTCTCCATCTGTAGCAAATTAGCAGCAGACAGACAAAGCATCTGTATCAGCTGTGGGAACCTGTTCCTGAGATGGAAAGAACAAATGCTGTGATGGTTGAAACAGACTGCCCTTAACCAGTCGGGAAAGAGGCATTACTGTGGAATCAGTCCAAGAGCTGGAGCTCTTATGGTAAATACCATAACAATCTAAATCTTTTAGGAGGTTCAGTCTGCATATCTCGGCCATTACAGGATATTAACAAAAATGCTCATTTGAAAAATTATCCTATGAACCACTACAATGTAGCAGAGGAGCTGTTTTGCTCAGATAAATAATAATTGAAAACTAAGGCAGAAACATGCAGCCATATCTGCCTGTTTTGTGATCTTGTCAAATCTCACCACGTAATTACTACCAGGCCTTGCTAAGCCATGGAAGAGAGACCTGCAGGAGAGGCAGAGCCTCAGAAAACAATATTTATTATTCTGAGGGAAAGCTCTTCTTCTCAGAGTTGATGCTGAACCAATCCCTCAACAAAATTAAAGGGAGCTGTGCTTCTTGCAATGCTTAAAAACAAATTAAAATGCTGATATCCTTAATTACTTTTGCCACTAAAGACCCTTGTGTCATGGTGGGGTATTTATTCTTTTTGCTGTGATCAAATTAATATTTGAGAATTCCTTCCCTTTGCTATGAAATATCCCTCCTTCATCTCATCAGCACAACAATTTCAAAGCAAACTGTACTGTTCCTGTCTTCATATTTTCACATACATCTCCCTGTGCTTTCAAATATCTTCCACAGCCAGGGAGTGATGGTTATTGCCATACATGTTGGCAAAGCACGCTTGGACCCTTTAGGGTGAAAGCACATATGTTTATTATAAGAAATTATGTCAGTATTATCATCTCCCATTGTGAAAAGTTGTTAAAGACTAGAAATGAGGGCAGTAATGCCATTCGATCGAGGAAGGAGATCTTGAAGATATGTAAAACTCTTACATGTGCTGCAGACTATTTTTGCAGCTGAGTTGCTCTTTGGCAGTTTCTTTTGGTGACCAGAATAAGTCCATATTCACCCACTGTTGCAAGAGCCACAGGCAGTACAGAGATGGAAGAAAATCCTCTCTGCACTTTACAAAAATCTAAAAAGAGTTCAGACCAAAATATATATCCACACAAATGCTGCATGAGCCACGCACACAGAAAAGCGTAATTCCAATGGGTGGCAGCAGAGCCAGGCAACATTTGCCATTTCTCTAGCATTTTGACAAAACCTGGGTAATAGAGAAGTCATAAGAAGACAATGGTCTCCATTTCCTTTAACGCAGGTGAAGAATATGAGTCTGACAGAAAAGGAGCCAAGTTTTTAATATGAGGGGCTGAAATACAGCAAGCCAATAATCCACACTCTCACTCTCTCAGTAACATTTGCAATGTATGCATAGTTTCCTTGATAATGTATCTTCTATTCAGATAATTTTCATCCTCTTCACAGAAATATCACTTATTTCCTTTAGGTATTTTATTAATTTCCACCCAACCTCCCCAGCTCCAAACTGGGTAGCATCCAGAGAAGGCAATGGGAGTCTCATCAGGGCTAGAATAATGAAAGGGTTAACAAGGCCTTCCCACTGTTGGGGATAGGGGGCATAATTTTAAAATCAAAGAGAAATATGAGGCAATTTTGTTCTCTATTAACCCAATCAATGGAAGGTTCCCTTATGCCATTACCAGGGATTTCAGATGCAGAAGATGTCACAAGGGGTTAAATAAAGATGTTTCTGTGTTCATTAGTACTGACAGCTCAGGGAAAGAGAAGGAAGGAAGGAAGAAAAGTGATAGGTAGAGGAAAAGCAAATTCAGATTTGGGACACAAGGAGAAAAGAAATTACCTATCAACATATAAATTGTGCAAAATTCCTATGCAGATATTACAAGATATACTAAGGCAGTGGATTAAGTCACACATTAGGGACAGGAAATTACGTGGGCCAATATCCCAGGCTTCATCCTGCTCAATGGAGATTTTGGAGGTGACCTTGGTATATCAAATCCAGATTTACACAGTGGATATCATGGTGATGAAGGGATGACTGTTCCCATGCTTGTGACACACACAAAACAGCTGAGCCTCCAGCAAACATCAATCCATGGAGCAGAGTGATCAGTACTGAAACTTCTCTTCTCTGGTGGAAAGCCTCTAGGAGAGGAGCAGAGCTGACACAGTAAAAAGACCTCTCCCAGGGACCCTTGACAGCCTTTCTTACTACCATGTCAAGGCCTAACCATTATTATCTAGCAGTTTGTAAGTCTTAAAGATTTACACACAATGGCAGCAACAGTCAACAAAAAATAACTCATTTATATTAAATTGCATCATCTATCTTCAGTAAAAATTCAATATTTTCCAATATGAGTTATTTTGATTTAATGAATGGGGAAATCATCCCTTTTCTACTTTCTAGCATGCTTATTTCTCCATGTGGATCCTGCATTACTGGACAACAGATAGAGAAACGTTAACAGAAACGCTGGGAACTGCTGCTAACACACCCTAGAAAAGCATCCTCGTGGGAGGAGGGAAGAAGTGTGAGCAACCCCCTGTTCTTCCACAGGGTATGGGATGCTCTGCTTGTAATCTGAGTCTGTCTTTCAGCTCTAGACTGAAAACTTAGATTGCATTTCTTTTTATCACAAAAGGGAGACTTGGCACAGTTTCCACTGTGGAAAGAGGCCAGAGGTGTGTAAGGGTTCTGTAATTGGGAAAGGAGCTGGGAGGAAGCATGGAGTGATGCTGGTAGTGAATAATCTAGCTCTTGGAGAGACCTCTACCTCCTCATCTTCCAGAGTTTTTGATGGCACTGGTGTAGCTGTCCCTAAGGAGACAAGACCTTGGTTGTTTGAGTATGTTTAACTTTTCTGAAAATCTCCTTTTCCTTCTGAATCCTTTATTTTCACACTCATGTAGTCACTCTGTGCTGTTTACTAAGCATATGCAGGCAGCTATTCCCTCTGCTTTCTCAAGACATTAATAAAATGCCTGCCCACCCATGCAGTCAAACACAAAGGGGGCTGCTAATGGCATCTTCCTTTTGAAGTGAAATCCCAAAGCTTTCATTTGGTTCATGTTCCTCCCTGATAAAACTCTCCTGTCTCTGTCTCAATATGGGGCACTCTTATCTAGTCTCAATTGGGGGTGGCAGAAGCTCTAAGGCTGATCTGGGGAGTGCTCTGTCTTCTCTCTGGTGAGGAGAAAAATCCAGAGACCACATCACATCTGAACCAGATTTCTCAAAAGGGACATTTGACCATCACTATTCTTGAGGCAATAAGGAATGCACATAATATATCAGAAAGGCAGGGAAACAGTCAACCTGCAGATGCAGGGAACCATTTGAATATGCTCAGAATAAGCCTGCAAGATGAATTTGTGGGATAGGGATCCACTGACAAATCCTGGGCATTGCAATGTAGCTTTGGGACATGGCAGCATTACAGTAAATACTAAGCTACCATGTTCATTTCTGAGATAATGTGTTTATATAGACAGATAGCTATACTTTAGGAGGCAGGCATAACTCAGAGAATCATACCCATACATTTTCACCTCAGATTCTGACATGGTAGTCAGTTCTGCAACTCTAAGGCATTTGTGTTTCTCAGTATCTCATCTAAACCTGTCTGTACAGAAGAGCAGCTGCTTTGGGACACTGGGGCTCTGCTACACAGGACACCCATGTTGTGTTGTCCCTGACCTGGAGAACTTGATTTTCTACTTTCTCTTCTTGCTTCTTTCTCTAAAGTTTGTGAAATCCTTCTGGTTCTTCCTTGGCAAGAGTAGAAACAGAAGAATGACATTAAGGCATATAGTTGGACCTACTTTTTTGTAAGACTACTTTACAACACAAGATGTTATTTGGTAGCATGTCCCCCTGGGAATTCCCTGGAAAAGAAGCAAAGCTGCAGAAAAAAACCTTGCTGGTTACATTTTCTTGGTACTCTACCATGATCGGATATGACTTCACAGTTTAATGCAAGTAGACAGTGATCTTTAAGGGATTCTAATCCATTTTAACAGGAATTTGAACATCCACCCTGGGAAAACTTTGGTTTTCCATCATAAACACAAATTATGCCATTGCTAGATGAACCATGAAAAGCCCGTTCTGTGAATATGGTGAACATTTCAGGAATCTTAGAGGTCTTTTTCAACCTTACCAATTCCATGATCTGAGACATGTCTAACTGCCACTGAAAGGCTGTATCTCCTTTTAAGAAGTCTTGACCTTAAAAATTATTAATATAGTGCATATATTTAGGTAGTTGCTGGAGTTTACAAACAAGGGTAGTCATCCCTACTCCCAGTCATTTCCATTCCAGAGATGCCCATGCTGTACTGTGAGGAACTGAGAGATGGTGTGGAGCATCCTGGCCTGTGAACTCAGGGTGTGTCAGGATACAATGCCTGCATCCACTCGTTATTTCCTCACAGAGGCACTGCTCCTGCACCTCAAAAAGCCTTCTTGAACACAGGGCATGTGATCTCTAATGGGATGGGAATGGCTTCTCCTTTCCTGCCACCCTACCGTGGTTTCATTCTTTCCCTGCTGGGGCTGGGTGACATGTTTCCATTGAGTTCACTGATTCAGCAAGATCGAGCCCCTGGTCTTAAATAACTAAAGACTGCAAACTGAATATTGTAGCCATGGCAACAGCCAGCTCAACTTTAAACTCTCTGATATATAAAAAGGCAATTTTCTTTATTTTTTCTCTCTGCATTTTTATATTTCCAGAACTTACAATGGTAATAATGGCCTCAGGCCCTAACCTTCACCAGCCAGCCATTAACTTCATGGAAATGCCTTCTCCATCAGTCCCTATTGTCGACAGCCAGCACCATTCCACAGAAGCTGTAGGGTCTCACCATACTAACACGACTGGACGTCTCAGCTGTGCCACAGCCCTTTGCAATCTTGGTACAGACTTATTTCCTGATCATGACAAGTGAACCAGGACTCCATTTAAAGAGACTGCATGACTGTGCTGCTCATAACTTCATCTTGGAAAATGGGGAACAAAATGTCTCTCATCAGACTGATTGCCATTGTGTCCTGCACGCATAAGCTCATGGGTAGATGCACATGTCTCTGCCTTCTCCCTCTGCCTTCCCAGCTCATCCATTTTTCTCAGAGTGGAGCAGGAATACTTTCATGTCTCAGTTTTATTTGGTTTCCTGTTTGTGCCTCAGAAGTGTTGTCCATACCCTTATGAAACCACTGGAAACAGTGGGAAGAGTTCTTTGCTAATGTTGCTGAAGCACAGAAAACAAAGGGAACTTTTCCATTTTTAGGAATTATTTTTTACTCTTTTTCAACTTCTTTCTGAAACTTTCCTTCAAGAGCTAAGTCTGGATTAATGACAAAAAATTAACTGTTTAGCATGTGTGACACATTGTTTGACTATTTATAACAGGGACAGAGAACCTCAATCTTATGAGTAATTTTGTCCTTGATTTTGTATGTGGCCAGTGGTTTAACTTTTGTGCCTCAGTTTCTCCTTCTGTTAAAAGGGAAAATGATACACTCCTATCTCTTCTAATGGTCATGAAATTAATTTCACTAGTAATGGGTGCCTAGTATGGAGAGATGGCAGGATGAATGGCAATGGCTGCAGCTATTATTAGATATCACTTTCAGCAGATAGCAATTTCTACAGTAGGTTAAATTCTGGCCTAAAAAGTACTTGACTGTGTCTCTTTAAGGTCACAAGCTATTATGATGTTGAAGACTAAAATGCTTTGTATATGATCATGAATAAATGAATTGAGTATCTCTGCCCAGCTATGTGGGATATGGAAACGATACTGAATATCATCAGCCTGAACTATCAACATCCATCAGCTTTCCCCTTGCTCATCTCTCAGCTGTCGCAATATGAAACCCACTTTCCCCCGAGATTTCAAACGACTGGGGCTAAACAGCAAAAACATTCGGTGACTAAATTTGCCAGAGAAGGTCTCAGTCACGAATGACTAAAAACAAAATTATAGAGCAATCTCGGCTGACTGAGAGCAGAATGAAATGTGATTCATTTTCATCCACCCGGCAGGGACTGCAGTGAAAAAAAGAGACTGGATTAACCCCTTCCCTGCTTGCAATGCCCATGCTCCTTGATTTGCATTCCTCAAATATTAGGTCTTCTGCTTGTTTTGTGAGGCAAATCATAACTTTTATAACTCAGGTGGACCAGACTGAGCTAAAAAGATTAGCATGGTATACTTAAATATCATACATGGTTCAGAGGAACCTATTTATTACAGAACCCATTGCCCTCTACCAATCAAGGCATGACCGCCTGCCCCCCAAAAATTCGTAGTCTAAAGATGAAAGACAAAATCTGGGCGATGACCTGTGGTGGTGGGATAAAACATTTGTCAGCAAGGCAGGCAAATGTGTCAGGAACAAAGGAGGATAATGACATGGCTTTCTGAATGCCTACAGGAAGGATCCCTCATGTATGAAGAGCAGGAGAGGAGAAAACGTGGAGATGGTCGTCTGGAAGTTTGACTAGGAGATGATGGAACCTTGTCTCATGGAATTCAAGTGAATGGTCTGGGCAGGAGCCATTGTTGCAGGCTGCCTTTCTTATCCAGGCTGCACTCAAGAAGCTTGGGAATCACCACTGGACTTAACTGGAGGCCTCAGGGAAGAAAGGAGACTGCCAGTGGTGCTGAGTCCCCTGTGCTGTGCAGGTCTCTGGGGCAAAGGTCCCCATGCAATTTCTGCCCCTTATTAGAAGGGGACAGGTGAGACACTACTGAAGTTGTGTTCCTGCCATGGCAAACACCAGCACCTGAGGGCTGTTTTAAGGTTAGTGATACATACCAGGTGGTTTTGCATTCTGGCTGACCACCTGCTCAAACAAATAGATTAAAAGCATGTCCGTGGCCCTAGTCCACAACAGCTGTTTAAAGAAAGAAATCAAAGTAAGAAAGATTACATTTTTATCAGTAAATATCAAAGATGATAAACAATTAGTACTTTATTGACACGACAAAAGCAAAGGTTCTGAAAGGTCATATAGTGGTCTCTGTGGAAACAGAGACCAAAGACCTGTCCATAAATCAACCTCCCTGAGGCAGCCTTGTTCCTGAGGTCAGAGGCTGAACTAGGATGTGGCAATTTGGGCAATGGTTGCTCATTGGGTGCCTGATACCCTCCATGTTACCACTGTACTGTAAATCTCTATATAACCACAGCAGCAGAGTCATGACACAGCAAGTCAAGCTAATGGATGATGAATGTGATACTAAGGTGAAGTGCTGGAGCAGGAGTAATTTACTCAGAGCTGTACAAATGCTAGATAGAAGGCACACTTCCCCTGACATCTTTTGAGAAAAATAGATAGAAAAGTCCCTAAAAAACTCACAGATTAAATCAAGAGGTCAAGCCACGGGCAGGATGACAAAGCAGCAACTTCATGATTCAACAGCTTGTACATGGTAAAGGAATGGTCCTAGATAGGCTTGGATGATGTCAAATGCTTTCCGCTTTTTGTACAATGTGGTACAACTTACATGCTTGATATGCTTTTCTTCCATAAACGGAAAAAGTTCTCATGAACCTTAAAAAAAAGTTTTAAAATCATCCAGGCATGCTTTTCTTCCATAAACAGAAAAAGTTCTCATGAACCTTAAAAAAAAGTTTTAAAATCATCCAGGTTTACTACTTACTTAATAAATTTATAGATGGCCACTTGAGTCACATGACTGCTTTTCAAACATCAGCAAAATCCTTAAGTTTAGTGAGCAACAGGAGGGAAAAAGGTGAAAATATCAAAGTTGTAGTATTTGGGTTTGCTGGAGTGTTACAGAGAAAAGAAAGCTCTGTTAATATTGGAAGTTTTTGGTCTGCCTGGGCCAAATACAGCATCACAGCAGAGCTATGAGTCTCAGTGGAATTACCAGAGCTGCACTGCATCTCCTCTGTAAGACTGACTTACGCAAAGCTGGCTCAAGTTTCATGGCTTGGCATGGTGGTGCTGCATAAAGAAATATCCAAAGGTTCCCACACTGTATTTCCAGCTTGAAATTGGTTGTCCTCTCACCTCTCTTTGAAAATAGCTTCTTGTGTTGATTAGATCTAGTGAAAAGGATTTGCTTTCTTTTATGGTTAGCTAAACACCAACATGCCTGTAACTAAATAATAGTAATTGGCCAAATCCTCACATGGATGAAATGCCTCCTGACCACCACAGTGGTTATCCTGTTCTCTGATACACCCAAACAAATCCATTATCTTTAATGGAGCAGCTCTTGTATGATGGAGGGGAAAAAAGAAATTTGGCCTAACAAGGCTCTTTCGAGAGAAGTGACTGAGTAGAAGGGCTGTGAATTTTGCTGATTACTAGTTATTTTAGGAACCATATGCACAGGCTCTTTCTGACTCATGTTGCTGTCAGTGAAGGGCAGCTGTGCAACTACAAACTGGGTCCAGGAGTCTAGTTCTGACTCTGATTCACAGCATGATCTCCTTCAAACTACTTCTCTCTGGGGTCGAGGCACTGTGTGAAATAGGGTTGACATTATCTAGTTCTTGCAGATCCTTGGAAAAGATTCCTGTGCTAGTGCAAAACCCTGAGTCCAAACTGCCTGGCTACCCTCAGAGAGTCCAAAGGGGCAGGATGAGACAGCCTGGACTAGGCTGGGTTTGAAGGTGGGGTGTCCAACATGATCACATTTTTTCAGTATGAAACATAGTAATAAAAGAAGATGAACAAAAGCTTCCCAGTGTTCAGCTTAAAATGGGAAGGTATTTGCAATTTCTAAATATATACAGGATTTGTTTTGGTTGCAATTTGCTTCACTTGCTTAAAGGAAAGCCAAAGGATGCAATCAGGATTTCATGCAGATGAAGTTCCGTGATGTTTTGTAAAATGAAATCTAGTTCCTTGACCTGGAAACACACACCACAACCTGTTCACCGCATGAATAGAAGTTGCAATAGAAGTTATTGCCAAAATAACACCCATAATCACAATCAGTATCAGTTCCTCTCACTAATCTGTACTGGATGGATACTCACTGTGTAGCATTACTTGACTAAGAACTTGTCATCCAGAGAAAGAGGAAACAAGCAGAGAAATTCTGTGACCTCCTAGGACCACACAAAATGCCAGAGGCAGAGACAAAGGACCAAGGTGTCCTCATTCCTCAATAATAGCCTTAATTTCTGCCTTCCCAGAAGAAATATGTCACTGTTTTCCTGTCAGACATTAAGTTTGCACAAAATAGCATTTTAGCAGAAGATTATGAAAAATAAAGCTGTTGATGAGACTGCACTGAATTTACTGAGTAGTATTTGCAGAAAATCAGAGTAGAGTTTTCAAAGTATCAAAACAGTTCAATTTGTACAAAATGTTTCCTTATTGCTTTAAAATATTTTTGCTTAAGAAGTTGATTTGTAGTAAAAAATAAAAGGTAAAAACAACAACCCAGAGAAATGAACTCATAAGCTGAAAACGGAAGAAAAATGTTTTATTCAACCAAATACAACATTTCCAATTTTAGTGTTTTTTGGCTGAGCTACAGTACCAATAAACTCATCATCTTCTCAGCTCGGCTCCTGACATTTTAAGCCACATGCCCACCTTCAGCTCACATGTTGAATAAACACGTGGGAAGATGGAATGCAGCTCCTTCTGATGTCCAAGAACATTTGTACAACCATGTAAACTCTTCTCACTTCATTCCTCCTGGTTTCTTATGGACCATATCAAATTCAGTGATAACAGACACCAAAACCACACTTGTGCCAAAATCCACTTGCAAAATGAATGGAAACTTGCAATCCAAATGCAAAAAGAGACAAATCAAAGACATAAAAGACATAACCTATCTTTGCATTCCCTCTGCAGTCTCAGGGGACCCCAGTCATTTAGTTACCACACAAGACTGCAGTGCAAATGAGACTAAAGACAGTTCCCCTTGAAGGAACAGGTAGGTGCTCCTGTATGAGGGCATATCTTCTCTGTGACATATGGCATAACTTTGTCAAACAAAATGACATTTACCCTGCAAGGAGACAAAAAAACCCTTCCAATCAAACAACCCAAATGCAATTGCACAATATATTTCACCTATTTGCATGGCACATGTATTAGAACTTTGACAGAGGAGGAGCTTGCTGGTCTGCACTGGTACCAGCCTCACTTCATATTGCATGGAAATATGTATTTAATTAAGAGTCATGTGCTGTGCACAGCTCTCCTGAGAGATAGACTGGGGCTCCCACAGAACCACTAGGTATTTAAGGAGCAGAAGTTGTTGGGAGAAGGATGGAGCTTGTTTGTTTTTCCTTGTTACCTGCAGCATTTCCATCTCAGACTGCCTAATTTAAAGTGTTTCCAAGCCTGTGCTCTCTGAAGGCCTGGCCCCATTCAGCTCACGGATGAGGGAAAACAATTTAGGTCTTGCAGCAACAGCAGAGTGATGCAGCTGATAAGGGAACTTCAAGGTTAAATAAACTGTTTTGTGGGCAGAGGATGGGGAGAGGATTTCCACAGAGCCAAGGAGCAAGGTGGGGAAGAACAGGCAGTGGAGAACGGACAGAATGGACACACTTCCCTGAACCCAGAGAGACTTGCCTGAGGCCAGTGCAAACAGAGGGCTTGGAGAAATGATCCCCAAATAATACACTAGTTTTTGTCATTGCTGTTGTGCCCTGTGTAAGGGAAAACAGAACACAATTTTTGGCTGGGCAGTACTATGATAAGTGAAAGGTAAATGAAAATATTTCATATACTTTCATATCATCTTCCAGACAAAAACTTGTTGTGCTTTAGTCCTGTCACCTCAGTGATGCTGAAAAAAGAATCAGTAACATTTCTGTATGAAGGGATGTCTTCTCTGTATCATGTTGCACAGGTTTTGTCTCACAAAATGACATTCACCCTGCAGGGAGACAAAAACCCCTTTTAGTCAAACAGCTCAAATGCAATGGCATTACATATCTCACCTATTTGCATGGCATATCTATTAGAACTTTGTATCACCCAGTTCTCTGTCATCACGCTGCTGTCCATGGGAAGGACAACTTATCATCCTCACATCACACATGAGGAAACTCCTCAGGGAATAAGCGCATTGCCCATGGTGTACTACAAAATGTCTAGGAATGAACCTTAGGGGTTACTGCCCAATTCTCCCCTCCAGGTGTCAGACATTCTTCCATTGTAAACAGTGCACTTATCTCTGTTTAACAGGCCCAGATCCTAGAGGAAGGCAAATCCCAGTTTTAACTGTGTTATCAGTCATGTTTCTCTAGTTGGACAGCAAGGAGGAAAGGGGCACTGTGTAGCTGGTGCTTTGACACTTCTGTTTTAAGCCATCAGCAGGGATTGGGCAAACTGTATTTTCATACAGCTGTAATCTTGCTACTGTTATTTCATATTTGGTAATTGCTTGCTGCTAGCAAAGAGTAGAACTTATAAGGCACATCCATCCTGTGGGGAGCTGTGATGGAGTTTTGCAATTCAGGCCTCTCTCTCTAGCAGAAATACTGTCAGTGATGAGGAGACTGGTCCTGATGGTAGATCCCCATTCAGGTCATCCCTGGATTCCTTGAGACAGCTTCCTCTTTAATTTTCTCAACTAATTTTTTTCTTGCAGAGACACTGATGTAAGAATGTAGTCCTTGGGACTGTCCATTTGCTAGGTTACTCTGGCACCACACTTCTTAATAAAACTGTCAGTACATTCCATAAAGTGACTATACAATAATTCCAGCAGTAAATGAGTCAGGATGGGCACTGGCACTGTCCTCACAAGATGATTGGAGAAGTGGAAGATTGCAGCTTCACCACAGGAGATCTTGCAAATTACCGTAATTGTGTATAAATAGAAAGAAATGCAGAGGCAACTGTCAGCCAAGGTCCCGCTGACTCAGTGCCACCTTGTGTCTTCACCAGGAAGCACAGAAGCACGAAGAAGACCGTCAGTGAGGGGCAGAGAGGGATTCTGAGTAAGAGCCCAGCCTACTTTGTGATATTATAGATTCACTCAAACCAGTCACTGAACAAACCCATAAGCCTTTCTCCTGCAGGAATGCCATGGCTCTCATCCATCCAAGCCTTCCTGGAGGAATGCTGGCATCACTGGGGCAGAATGAGGCACAGAAAGGCACAAGTATTTTGTCCTGCATCACAGCCAGTCAGTGGAGAGCTTTGAAGAAGGGCTTTGGTTTTATAATGGTGACCTACAAAGTCTAACCTCTATTCCAGACTCCTTTGAGACGGAACTATGTGGGCAGCATTAGTAAATGTCATTATACAAACTTGCAGGATGCTACACAGGGAAGAGTAAGCTTATCTATGTTCCTCCTTTCCTCCTTTCTTCTCAATTTTTTTTTCTGGGTGACTTTGCAGAGGAGCAGCCCAGGGGGGCCATAACACTGTCACTCCTTAGGAGCCCTGGTGTGAGTGACTGGATTCCTTGTTTGTCCCCTGTGCTTCCACTGAGGTAGGAACACCCTAATTCAAATGAGAGACAGAACTGTGTCCATCTCTGCTCTTGTGTTCCCTGAGAAGAGGGTGGTTTGTGCATTCTGACAGTGCTGTGGCTCGAGAGGATGCTGTTGGCGCTGGGGGGACACCTGTGCAACTCACAGCCTGGGGCAAACTCTGCAGGAGGGAGAAGGGATTGGAGGCTGTTGGCCCTGGCAGCCTCCCTCTTCTTCTGAGAACTTCCTAAATCACAAAGGAAAAGAAGCTGGGTGTCAGCTTTCATTTCAGTTCTCCTGTAATTCTTTTAAAAGTCATGTATGGCTTTTCTTTCAGCATTAAAATAGTTCCCTGAGTTAACTTTGTTTCTTCTGATGAGAAGGATCCAATGACTTCGCCTGGACTGTTCAGTGCAGCCACCTGTGACTCCTGCCCACATGCCACAGGCATGGCCTGCACCATCCTATTGCTGGGCCTGCCTTGATCTCCCTGCAGCTCTGCCAAAGTCCTGCACTCAATGTCCCAATCCAGAATTGCTCGCGCTCTTCCAGTCCTGTAAACCTACACCTAGTTTTGCCCAAACTTCTCCCTCAAAATCTGAATGCAAGCCTCTTTACAAAAGAGTAAAAAGCCTGCGTATTAATTACCTCATGTTCTAAGACCGCTTTCATTATTACTTTAATTTCACAAATAAGTAGATATAGAGACATCTGTAGAAACATAGAACATAAATATGCAGTCTTGTTTCATTGGAAACAGTGCTATAGCGTTTTTTCTAGTCTAACCATAGCAGGGAGTATTAACAGAAAACCTCACTTTTCCATTTAGCACACATAAGTACACAGAACCAAATCTCTCCCTGGAGTAAACTTGGTGAAGTCAAAGAGGGTTTATGTCAGAGATGAGTTTGGAACTCTGAGCTCTACAGCAGAAATTTCAACATATGCTCAGGCATATTTCCACTGAACATGCTGAAAGCATGAGGTCACAATCAGGAGGAGTGAAGTCAAAACATGGGCACTATTTCATGACTGTTTGGATCAGCTCATTTGTCTGATGTGCCCTTACTATGTCCTCTTCTTCAAGAGAATGGAGAACATTGTCAGGAATTGTCTACAGGGCTGTAAGGGGACACATCTTCCTTACTGTAAGAGAATGCATGTGCTTGCACATCTTTAAGGCTCATCCAGGCCCAAGTGACAAGTGGGATGGACTCCTTTACTACAGTAAGTTGTTAAAGCATGTTGGCTTAACCCAAACTCCCAGAGAGAAACCTTGTCTCTACTGAAGCCAGTGGAAGGTTGGTGTTATTTCCAGTTGCCTCAGAATTTTGCGTCTCCCACCTGTTTTCTGTTCTTCACTGTTACTTGCTGTCAAAGCACACAGGATGGGAAGCTTTTCACTGGATAATAAATTGGTGCAAATAAGTTGAACCCATAGGAGCAGATCCTTCTAACTGCAAAAGGAGCATGGGGATATCAATAAAATCCTGTCTGATCTTGTTCTTCTAATATTAATCTGAATTTGACAAATTTGAAACCAGTGAAATGGATCTAAACACTCTGGATTTCTTACATACCTTCTTTTATAGTGTGTTTTCTTATTATAGATGCTGAAAGTGAACCTTTCTACTGTGAAACACTGATTTCAAATATAAATTTCTGTTCATGGAAAGAGAGAAGCTCGTTATAATCACCTGAAAAGATTTCTTTTCTGAGTTTTGATTGCTCTTGATAATTTCATTTAGTCAGTGCTAGTTCATTAATTTATCAAATACATATATTTTAAAATTGCATTTCATCAAGCTTTATATTTTGTCAAGCTGCAAAACAAGTTCCCAAGAGAATCAACCTGTGAATGGTTGGAGATGCAGTGTAAGCCCATTTAATCCAGGATCTATGTGTCCATGTGACCTCAGCTCAACTTTATTGAATGGCAGAATGGTCTGTGTGCAATATGGCAGCAATTCCCATCTAGCTTCTCCTAGAAAAGGGTCCACATCAGAGAAAGCCGCTGACCAGGTCTTTAAAATATACTTAGACCAACCAGACCTTTAAGATACACCTATCAGTTCACCCCTACAGCAGGTACCTCTAGTTCAGCAGCAAGTCACGTTGGAAGGAGAGATGGTAATTGGGAAGTGTCTCCTGATCCTGTCCATGATGCACAAGTTCTGTCACTTAATAAAGAACCTCATTCCCCAGAACCCTTCAAGCCAGGACCTTTCACCCAAAGTGAATCAATTTTTTAAGTTGAAAATCCAACTTTGAGATGGAAAGGAGAGTTTAGAACACTATTTCATTCTTTTAAGATGTGCTACAAATGGCCAGCACCTTGGGGGGAAACATTAACTCTTAGGACCAGTGAAAAGACATATAAATCACATAGGGAAACATGTTGGCCTAGCGGCTACTAACACATTGGAGATAAATCTAGGAAAAATCTTCCTGGAGTTTTGCAGATTTTATTTTAAGAGAGAAGAAATAGAAGAAAGCAGTTTATGTACTGTTTTTAGTTCAAATTTGTCAATAGATGCCAGTCAGTATTATACCATCTATACAATGCACCCTTTCCTACATCAGTAAACCATGAAAAAAAGTCCTATCCCTTAAGTTAAGCTGTAAAGCTGTTAGAGAATTTTGACATTTCAGTAGCAACCTTGTATAGTCTGGGCTTGCATTCACACCTCCTAAGGGTACGAACTCAGCTAAGTAAGAGTAGATAGAGTATGCAGATAAACTGTAGAGAAGAGGGCACCTAGGACCACACTGGAGAGAAAAGGCAGAAACGTCTGGGCCCAGTATCTTAAATTCCCTTTCAGAGCCCACAATATAATCCAGGATTCAAGAGTCTCGCTATCTCTTGTTGTTAGCAAGCATCTGTAAAACCCAGATGCAAAATGTTTGCCTCATTCCCCTCTGTGTGCTGACCTACAAGGAAGATAACTATGTACTTCTTCTATCAGTTACTCCCACAGCCGGGGTAGCAGAGGCATATACAACGTGTATAAATGTTCCCACATTACTGATGAATCACCTAGGAGTGAATCTGAACTCACATGATGGAATTTCTGTAGTTTCCATTTGCTTATTTTTTCAAGCACATGCACAGCCACACACATAAGAGAAGCAAGGCTCTGAAGAAAATGCTGATACTGCTAAGTCATGTATTTAGAAGATAGGAAATAGAAGGTACAAATTTAACATGAAGACCTAGTAAATCCAGTTCCTTTGAACATATTTCTGGTGATCTGGTCCTTTCTTATCCTATCACATGCTATTTGCAGATTGAAGTCTGACACATATTGCACAAGGCAGACCTATTCTTCAGCAGAGCAGGAGGCTGTACTGAAAGAGGATCTTGTCTTTAGAATCTCTACTCATTTATTGCCCAGATGGAAAAGTTTACAGTAAATGAGGCAAGGAACTGAGAGGAAAGAAGAGGTGGGTCTCAAGATTAATGTAGCTGAATGTTTAGAGGGATGGATTTTCTCCTGCCTGCTAGTATAAATGTCATTTGTACAAATGTCTTTGTTTAAGCAAAACACTTAAGCCAAGTACCATGAAAGGTCACTCCCTGAGGATGCCCTGTTTCCTTGATTTCTGACTTGAGGCCTGGTGATTTACAAGACATCCTCATACCAATCTACAACACAGGAAGATGGGAGCTGTTTAAGTACATGAAGTGCTTCAAAATTCCCTACTGCCATGACTCTGCCTCAGTTTCCCAAACAGGAACCAAATACAATAGTACACCCTCATCAATCAGAGATGTTGCACTAAGTTAGTTCATGTCTGTACAGCAGTCAGCCATTATGGTGATGTGTGTCATGAAAAAATTCTGGGAGAAAATTAATAATTTTCTCTCCAGAGTAGGGTTCAAATTGTGTGCAGCAAATAAAGCCTGGAGCCATGTGCCAAACAATGAGAGGGAAATAAAATATTGACTAGCTGCTTATTCCTAAAGCTTCATCTATTCTGTGCACTGTCCTGAGACAGAACTGCTGAGTAAAACGTAATATGAGGAGATGCAGTTAAAGATTTTATTGCATACCCAGGAGAAGACTCAAGCCTGTGTTTACTAACTTTGCATTGGACATTGCCTAAGATTTGAAGCTTACTTTGCAATTTTTAGGATGTTCATAGAATAGTATGTACCTATATGCATTAGTGTTTCTGTGTTCCCCTAAGCAGGATTATATTCAGAATTAGGTCCCTTATTCCTTTAAATTTCAGTGATATTGAAATCTATCGACAGTAGTAAACTGTTGAAACAATAGTGAGAAGAAAACTGATAACTCACTTTAAAACCACAGGTGGCTCCTGGAGTCAGGGGAAAACACCCTTTCTCCTTCTGAATTCTGCCGACAAGACAGATAAATGCCTCTGAGGGTTATCTGTGCCTCTTTGCCTCTCTTCTCTCCTTGACAAATATGCATGTGTTCTTCATGGGAGCACTGTCTGTGCCAGAGAGTTGGAAATCCAAGAGAAAAGGTTTCAGTTAACCAACAGTATGATCTGAAGGACAACAGACCAGGATCTCATAAGGGAATAGGGAACAACCCTGACCATCTCCAGGGAAAGCAGTGGCAAGACCTGCACTCCATTTCTGTGCTCCTGACTTTAATGAGCTTTGCCAGCCTTTGTGATTCCACTCTGCTGCCCCTTGGGCATAGACAAAGGAGTACAGTTAAAGGAATTTACCTGCGGCCTTTATCAGAGGAGCAGGCAAACAAAATTACAATCTCAAAACAGAGAGAGGAAGAAACAATTGGTTGTCAGCTTCTAATCAATAAATTCTCCTTGGACTGTTTCTAGTTCACCTGGGCCTGATCAATATCCGTTGGGGAACCTTCCAGTGGGACCAACTTTTAATTTATCTCCCAATTTCCTCTCCAGAACCTAGGCATCAGATCTAATTACTGTGCCTGTTTACCGAGTTTGCTTTTCTTCCTTGCCTGAAGAGGATATTATGCTTCTTGATGGGGAAACAAAGATGTTGCAGTGAAAAGGAATTGCTCAGTGAAAGAGCCCCTGATGCCACATGCAGATGGACATTCTTGGCCTTCCTAAGTAAATGTAAAGGTGCCAGAGGAGAGTCAGAGAAAATTAGTAACTAGAGAGATGACACCAAGCATGAAGAGACAAATGTGATCAGACACCAAGAAGGTAATATGGAAAGACACAGAGGGAACTAGGACAGGGAATCCAGTTTTTGAAACTGGTAGACTGAGAGACAAGAATATAAATAAGAATGAATCATATAACATTATTGTTATTATAACGACTTCATCAGTTGTTCCTTAATAGTTTTGTCTCACATTATTAAAAGTGACTAAGCCACTGAAATTCTAGGATATTTCCTTTGAAAATCCTGGCTACAAATTTTTACTTCCCCATATCCCTAGGTAACATGTAATAGGAATACTTTCTCTGTCAATACCACAGGGAGGAACTAACCAATGGAAATGTAAAAAATGACTAGCTGCCCAGATTCCATGTTCCTGGCAGTGAGTATTAATGATGTAGTGGGATGCATTCACTGGTGCTTTGGAAATACCAATGGCTACCAATTATGGGACTTGGATAAATCTGGAATATACTATTTTATAGCAGAGGTAAGTTTGTGGGGATTTTTTTTTGTTCAGCTAAGGTGAAGCCCTTACCAGAAGGCTGGAACCTCGCACACATCAGATTTACAGGAATGTTTCACCTTGCCCTGTGTGCTTGGGGATTCCCCAACCAGGAAATCAGAAAAGAAGGATTATAGACTTGGTGGCAAGAGGATGGGAAAACACAGCAGAGAATTCACAATGCTACAGAAGGCCTCAGGTACACTTGTGCTTTAGCCTTAGTAATGCCAAGAGCCTCCTATCTGCAGCTCCATAACCTTTCACATGACCTCTTTAGTCAGTGCATTTCTGAAGTGTCAGTGGCAGCATTGTCCCTCTGCTGTTCCCATGCTGCTGTTCTCATTCTTTTTTCCTTCATTATTCTCATACTGTTACTCTTGTACTTTTGCTCTCATGGCCTTGCACTCACTCTGAGAGTCTGGGACCTCATTGCTACCCTTCGTCCTGGCCCCTGGAGAGAGAGTTTTCCCTTTCCGTTTCCCTTTCTCTCTCTCTGGTTTTTATTCATTCCTAAAGTAGATTTGTTAGAGCTGATGTGTGTCATCAGGCATGGACCCTGCTCAAAAACCATTGTGCATGTAAGCCTGTCTTTGTGCAACATTTTGTGCAGCAGCAGCTGAAACAGAGGTGCCACTGTGATCAAGGGTGGTGGTTCCTGTTCAACAAAATGGTCAGAAAAGCAAAGCAGCTACCAAGGACAGCGAAGCCACTCGTTAGGTGGGGAGAATGAGAACGAAAGCACAAGCTGTACATACTCTCTCTTAACTCATATACCGCCCTACTAGTCATGCAATTTCCAGATGCCCACTCAAATCAGACATTGCTGGTTCTGTGCTAGAAACCTGTTAAATAATACCGTTTAATGAGTAACGAGATTTTTGTGTTCAAGCGTAAGCCTGTGTACAGACACCATTGCACTAGCAGGAAAAGAAGCACAAACAAAAGATTGAACAAAAAGACTTGTGCCTTCTTTCATGTGAATTTAATTTTGTAAAGAGTTGAAAGCCCTCTTGGGGAAAGTACTCTTTTACCTGTGTCTACATAATCATGGGTATGTTGGCACAATTGCTCTTGCATGATGTTTTCTAACAGTTCCTGCAGCCCAAGGTGCAAGAAAAACACACTTCTGTCCTTCTGGGGCTGGCAGTAAAGAAACTTAGGAGTCTCAGGAGAATATCTAAAATAAGGATGCAGATGGTAAGGATCAGACAGAGCAATAAACAGATTAAACAGCAGGCAGACTGAAGCTTACCTGACAAACAGCAGCCCTAAATGAGCTGGGGATATGAAAGACAGAAGGTTCATTTTCAGGTGGGAGAGGTAGAGATCTATTGAGAAGGGGGATATTTGGTGGTGTGGCTAGATGGCAGATGGTGCAGAACAGAGCACATGTGTCCCATGAATGATAGGATCCAGATAAAAGCTCAGAAATGGTGAGAAATGCTGAGGGAGATGAAGAGAGACAGAACGGAAAAAAGAAAAAGGATCACAGAAAAGAAGACTTAATCTAGATCCTGCTGAATTTGATAGGAGTGGTGTTCATGCTTTTATTTGAGTGCAAACATGGAGTGAAGAAATTGGCACATTTGATACGGGAGTCTAAAGAATCGGCTTGGCCTCACTGCAAGGTACTGGCATGAAGAGCCCTGAGCTGGAGAGAACAAGAACCTACAGTTAAATGCAGCGAAGAATCCTGGTCCATCTTCTGCTCCTTGAACTGATATTGTCTTCATCTTAACTCTCTTTGGAAAATAATTTTAAGTGTCTGAGTGTCAAGCAGAGTAAGACAGAGCCTTGGCTAAAGGAGCCCCTTATTTTATCCACTTTGGTTTGCAGCTTCTTCTACCCTCCTGATCCCACAACCTTTACCACTCTGTGTCTGTGTGCATGAGTTATAGATGATGTCAACAATGGAAAAAAAAAAAACAAAACAAAGGAAAAGGACAGAGGCATGATTATCTGGCTGGAAGTGAAACACAGCATGGAAACTTCTCATGGATCTCTGTGCATTGTCAACAGCAGAAGAAACTATCCTTGTAATTCGTATTCCTGTTCAGCTTGCTGAAAAATGCTGCTTTACATCTGTGCATAGAAATGTGGAGCAGGTAAAAGACCCAAAGAAGAGAGTTCAGAACCTGGCAGAGAGCATTAGAGGCACTGTTCAAAACAAATAATTACCCTTGTTAGAAATGACAGCCAAGGTTGCTCAGTACTTGTAAGTCACCTGAATAACTCATTTCAGTAAATATGACTTTAGAAATCTACAGCATCTTTCAAGAATCTGAGAGAATTTCATAAGTACCAATTAAGACTCATATCCTCTCATGTGAAATAGGCAAATACTGTTATTCCTAATTTACAAGCTGAATTTGATGATTTTCCCAAGTGTTGCTGGGGACGTAGACAAGCATTCTGCCTCATATTAACAAAAAAGCTCCACAATCCACCCAACTTCTTAAGAAATGAAGCAGTTTGGCCAAATTTATGCAGCTAAGCTATGACATACAACACACATGCAAAACTGAGGCTGCCTTACTCTCTGACCTACTCCTTCAGTTTCAGAAGAGTCTCTCCTCCTAATGAAAGGGCAGAGGAGGAAATGGAATTTTCCTCCCACAGGGAATTTCAAAATAATTCTTCATTTCAGACTTGAACAGAAAGTAAAGATTCTGGAGAAAAAGTATAAATGTTAAGATCTAGACATTTTATATCAAAACATAATGATCCAACATGTCATTCTGTTACAGCATTTTTAATTTTGAATCAACATATTGAAACAAAAAATAAGTCATTTTATGTTGAAATGTCAAGCCCAAACAAAATATTTTG
This sequence comes from Serilophus lunatus, assembly GCA_013399895.1. NCBI lineage: Eukaryota > Metazoa > Chordata > Aves > Passeriformes > Eurylaimidae > Serilophus > Serilophus lunatus. The sequence continues at coordinate 1,025,558 of VXBA01000527.1, forward strand.
TTATGCTTCTTCCAGCTAGATGATTTTTTTTTTTGGCAGAAATGACATTTTATCATTGCAAATTTCAGTTTAGGTGAAATCATGTTGTCTGATGGGAAAACATTTCTGTGAGAAAAATGTTAATCAGCTCTGAAGTGACTATGTTTTCTGTCAAGAAGAGGAAGACATAAAATGCTGACTTCAGAACTCTGAGGAGCTGAAGTGTTCTGAACAAATAAGATCTGGGAGGCCTCTGAACTGGACTGAAGTGCTGATTGGGAAGGATAAGTAAATTGTCTTAAAAAAGGATATTTTGGATGAAGCAGAATCAAATAGCAGAAAAGTGAAGGAAGAAATTAAGCGTCTTTTTGAAGCTATATAGAAGCTACTTTTCTCATGCCCTGGAAACCAAGGTGGGTTATATAACTGGATAATGTATGTTCTGGGAGGGCTACCAAAATTGTATCTTGGATCAGAGAAAAATGGCCTCTGCTTGGAATAGATATTTATGATAAAACGTGTACAAAGTAAGTCTCCTAACTCCTCATGATGTTGGACCAGTAGCTGTGCTTCATGTTTTGCAGCATACAGGTTTATACCTCTTATCTATGGGTTATATACGGCATAGTTCTTGTTCAGTGCAACTTGAATTTGTAATAATCCAGGTTTACAGGTTATTTGTTACCTATAGGATTGCAAACAGTAATAAATGGAAGTAGCTTTAATCATTCACAAGCCTGAAACATCCCTTCAGGTAAATTCTAGCTGCTGCTGGGCTGCTTATTTGTTTGTTTGGTTACATAACTTTAACATTCCTCTTTATCACCTGTGGTCTTCTCAACTCAGAATTGCCTGCTGCAAATTTGGACTCTATTGATCACCTGGCCTGCAGCTCACTGAGAAGCACAGAATAACATCATTTCCACCACACAACCTGGCAAATCCCTGCTTCTAGAAACCTTTTTATGCTGAAAACTATTATTGCAATTTTGTTGACCCCTCCATTTCTACACCTTATTTTTTTTAATATAGAGGTAAATTATGTTACTTGGTTTTTCCTTTCCTTCATTTTTTGCAGACAGGAAAATGAAAATGTGGTTGATGAGTGAAGCACAGCTTTTCTTAGCATGCTGAAGTCTCTGTCAAACAGCTCTCTCCTACAAAATTTATAATGCTGCTTTTCTTTGTCACTTCAATCTATTTGGTTCTCAACTAAGGCAAACTGAAGTAATACAGTTACATTAAAAAAAAAGTTTAAATGCTGTTATTGTCACATAGTTCACTGACTTTTTGTCCTTTCCCTGTGCTCACTGGCCACGAGATCCCAGGGCAGCAAGTCACTGGTCACTGAGGACAGTTCCCACTGTTGCCCACAACCTGAACAAAACTCTCTTCCATGCATTTATGTTTAACAGGTAGCACCTTAGGTGTAGTTAGATTGTTTGCCCCTGTTCCTTATACAGTTGTTCTCTAAATCTTCTCTTAAAATCTTTACATTTCCAGCTTAAAAGTATCCATAACAAGGTCACCCCATTTCATCTGGTATTTCCATACCTTGTATCTCATGGGCATACACCACAATGTATTTAAAACAGTTTTTCTATCTTCTTTACTATTATTATCACAGAAGCATCTAGAGATTTAAATAATACCAATGATCCTCTGGGCTAGGAATAATCTCTTTTCTGAAAGGTTTACAGTCTAGAGTAGGCAAGACAATTAGTGACAGTGCAGGGAAGCAAGAGGTCAGGTAAATCCTGTAACAGATCAATAGCTGTGCCAGGAATCCCTGTTTTTTCAGCAGGTCCCCAGCATCCACTGCATTTACACTACTTCCAAATGTAAACAAATTTCTCTCTGCGGTGCCACAACTTGCCCACCACAAACCACACAAGGATGTGTGGGTATATGTGTCAAACACATCCACTGTCTTGTCCACACAAAAAACCCCTGTGCTCTGGCTTCAATGCACAAAACCTGTCCCAATACCTAGATTTGAATCAGAATTAGGGATGTCTCTGCATCGCCAACACGTGTGGTGATCAGTATCACCACTAAGACTAATGAGCTTCATTGGTCCCATTAATATGCAGCTATCTTGCTCACTCAAACATCCTCGCACTTCTCTTATTCATGGAGAGACTTTACTGGGTGAAAAAATGTATTTTTTCTGTTATAAAATGAATCACAAACTTCTTTTGTATTAATAAAAGCCGTGTTACTTAGATGTCCTGGAAATTTCATCACTTCCATACTTGTACATTCCTCTGCTCGAGACACGTATAAATATAAAAGCCATCAAGTGGAAATTCATTCAGTCAGGCAGAGACAAGCAATTTTGATTTGTCACACAATATCGAGATTTTGTGGAAGCTGGAAAATCCTGGCAAGCAGCTTCAGCTGGTTTCTGCCTTCAAGGCCTGGGGCAAGGGTGCTTTCTACCTGACACACACCCATCCCTCCTTTCATCTGCACAAATCTTTCTTGCAAACCTGCTGAAAAAGGTGTGAAAGAGAACTGCTCCTTTAACATGGCAAAATATAACTGAGTGCTGGGCACACACCCACACTATCACAGGCTTAATATATCCCTTTCATGGGGTCTGTCTTGCTTGTTAATGTCAAGGAAATGCACGTCTTGAACTTGTCCTTCATATCTCCTTTGCTGCTTCCTATCTTTGTTTCCTCCCTGTGCCTTTTAATTGGAAAAAAAAAGAAGTATATAGTTTTAAGCACAGGCTTTTCCTCTGGCAGAATGGTTGGCTCGATGGAGAGAATTTATATCCCTGTGCAGAGGCACAGATCCTGTCTCCTTGTACAGATCACAGCAGATAACCCCACAGAAGGTTTTTCATTCAAAGCCTCTATTTTGTTTGCTTAACAATTTAATGTAATTTTTGCTTAGTGAGTGCTTGTCTCCAAGATAAATCATTTTCAAAAGATTAATAAATACATAGTTAATTATTTTTTAATTTTATCTATGTCTTCAATGATAACAAGATTTGATTGGTTTGGGTAAAAAAAGAAAAAAGATAATTTAAAAATTATTATTATTTTTTAAATTTCTGAGCTTTCATTTCACAGCTGTACTAAAATAGGAATACAGAGCTAAGCCATCACTGAAGGATCCTGAATTCTCTGGCAGTGCTATAAATTACTTCTTTGGACTTAAAAAAATTAAATATTTTTTAAATAAAGTCATGCTCAGCTGTCACTAAATTTAATCTCGAAGTTTTTGTCATTGTTCAGAATGTCAGTAGACCACACCCATCAAAGCGAGTCCTGATCTGGCAAATCCCTTTAGCACACACATGGGCTGAACAAGGATGGCAACAGCAAACTTGGTTTGTTAGAGAAATATTTAGTGAGTTATTACCCTGCTCTAATACCATTTCATAGATATTATCTACCAGTAAGAGGAAATCAAGAAATCTCTTCAGAAGCAGAAGAAAGTAAACAATTTAAATAGGGGATTGTCTCTCATGGGAAAGCGTTTTCCAGTGGCATCTGTCCAATAGTGCTGCTACAGTAATTTGCTCTTTTCTTATATCACAACTCTCCCAAACTCCAAACAACATGGTAGGTAGGAAATGTCATTATAAGATACACATTAGAAAATTATTAAGAATGCACAGCTGAATATATGTCACCTAGTCCAGTTCAGTGGAGCAATTGATGTGAAAAGTATTTGCCATCCTTACTCGGATCACATACTATCCTATTCTGTGAGAAACCCCAAGAGGAATTTATAGGATTATTCAATGAGTAAGGTACTATTCATGGTGAGTAAAGGTGGCAGAATCAACTTGCTACTGATTACGAGCCGTTTTTCCTCACTTACACTGCTGTAAATTTAAATTAACTCCACTCAATCAATGGCGAATAATTGATATAAAATCAGAGTAAGAGGAGAATTAGTCTATAAGTATGTCTAGAATGAATAAACAGTGAAAATTTGCCAGCATATATAACTCCCCCTTGAAGCTTTGCTGCAAGGTTACTTTTATAACTGATTGTTTCATTCTCAGAAGTGCTGTGCTGCTTCTTGAAAAGGAAAATATACTGAGCTTCTGCATGCTAAAATACTCCCTGGTTTCTGAGGTCTCATATTTTCTTGGGTGATCTGAAAATCCCACAAATCCCACTGAGCTCAGTTCAGGCCACAGGCACATCCTCACTAGCCAGGGCAAATAAGTCTTCTGGTAACCTGTAAGGTATCCTGCTGTGCCCCACAGGCTTGTGGCTGGGTCTTGGGTTTCCATTGGAGAAAGCAGGACTAGCATAGGATTTAAACATCATATTTCTTTCTTTTAGTCTGTTCAGCAAATGCTCTATAAAAGCAAACAAAAACCAATCACTGTCTGCACCTTGCATGTTGCAAGTAACAGCGAAGTCCTGTTAGGGTCACATTGCCTCTATCTTCAGCTGAGAGGCTTCTGCTTCTTTCTGTCTTCCTTCTGCTCTCTACATATTTTTGAGGAAGAGCTATCCTTAACTATATTTGCATAGCAATTCCCATGAAAGAGTTCAGATCTGGTCACTGCCTCTAATTACTACCACAACATTACTATTATTTAATCTACAGAGACCTCACGATCCCTTTAGGGCAGCATACTTTTAACACCCATGGCTATTGCCTGGATATTGTTTAATTTTAGCTCCATACTTCAGATTCATGGAGTGATGAAATTACCTTCCTCCCTCTGTGATGCTGACCCATCCCTTGTCCTCACTAAACTGCTGCCATTGCTTTCTCTGTCCCACTTTCCTCTTCACTCTCATCCCCAAGCAGAGGGTTGAGGAGGGTGCCATCACCTCTGGAAGCTGAAGATTAAAAGGCAAAAAATTGACAGTAAACTGCCAATGGCTCATTTACTGTTGACGGTGAGTCAATCAAAATCCTGCTTTCCCACTGCTTCCTGGTTTTCCCATCTGTGTGAATTCATGACCCGATTTCTGATGTGTTCCACACTGTTACTTTTTTCCCCTCAGAGTTTAATTGCTTCTGTTTCACATTTGGGTGCTGAAAAATTGACAGAAGCTGCACAATTCCCTCCAGCAATGGATCCTATTTATATTGCTGTAAACTACGTTTTGCAGTGATATGATTAGTAATAAAAGGGAGAAAATTAAACAGAAATTAGCATCTCTTTGTATAAACTCTGGCTATCAACCAAGTTTTACTCTAAGGGTCACAAGAAATATTAATATTGTAAAAGGCCCACTGCACCATAGGGAAGGCACCAAGTATGAGCATACTCTGGAAAGGACTGAGGAAGAACTGTGAATCCACAGTATCTGGGGAGAGCTGCCCCTGGACTGCTGAAGTGCGCCAGCTGAGGGAGGACCAGGTTCTTCATCTCTGGCAGCCACAAGGCACAGAGACTCCAGCAGCAAATCGTTGTGCTGTGAACATCTAAGGATGTCAATAAGGCTAATGTCTTTAAGAGGACCAGTCAGTATAGCTAAAAAAAAAAAAAGCTTTTGGGTGCATAAACCCATCTTGAATGACATTTTAACTCTCTTTCCTTCTCATAGGGTTTGAAATGGAACCATTTCTTCTTTGTCAGTAGAGTGCCTATAACATTTCCATCAATAATTTTCTACCTTTTTTTTTTGTCTTGAAAACACATCTGACCTTTCATTTGTTGAATACTGTATGTTCAGTGAATAAAAACTGATACATAAAATGATCACATTTTGTTTACTAAAACACATTCACATTGCATAGAATACTTGATAATAATTTTGATATTATTTTCATAAGTATTTTAATTTTTAAAAAGTTAACTGAAATTACATGGAAAAATTCATAAGATTTATGAAGCCAAATAAACCCTGAGGGACCGATGTTTCGTAGAAGGCTTTTCCTTTTTTATAAATGGCTTTGCCTGGGAAACCTTTGCACAACATGTTCTTGACTCACTCTGCTCAGATAAACTCATCGCAAGAACAATTGTCAGACCTTGACCAAAGCCAGCACAGACTGATGGATACTTTTAATCCTCATGAGGATCTCTGCTGTGATACCTTGTAGGACAGCAGCAGAGCAGAGCCTATGAAACTCAGTTCTCTGACATTTCAAATGTCATTAGACTTTCCCCATATAGGTGAGGACATCTATGAGCAGAGCAAATGCTCATTTTGTTTGCAGTTTGAAGATTATTTTGTCAGGTAGTAGACCATCATGTGCAGCTGGGTAATAGGCAGAATGGCAAGATCTGGGAGCAAGACCTACTGCTCAGTCAGATCGTACAAGACTTGGCACCTTGAGTGAGGGTATTACATGGCCAGGCCAGACCAAAGCTGCTTCCAGCACTGGAATGGCTGTTTTATGGCTCTGATCAGTTTATCAAGAAACACCAGTGTCCAGAATCCCTCTGCTCATAAACTGCAATGCAATGCTGACACACTGCCTACCTAGTCCTCTCCAGCAGGCAGCTGCTCCCAGAGGGGAAGAAGAAATAGATTTATTCTGCCACCCACGACACATGCCAGCAGGAAGTTTGGATACTCTTACCAGTCTATCAGCCTTTTTTTTAGCTCTCTTTGCAGAAGGTAATTACTGTGTCATGGTGTTGGTGCATGGCTGTATGACTGTGCACATGTCTGTGTGTGTCTGTAGCAGGCAGAGGCACTGATAAGCCTTGGAGCTTCTGCATGTCACCACAGTGTCACACATTTGCTCTCCCAGGAGCAGTTTTGCTCCTCCCTGTTTCATCCTCAAGGCTGTTCATACCTGGAGTTATACAGAACTTCATCACCTAGTAATATAACACATCTCTCCAGCATCCTGAATCCAATTTCACGCACAAATGTAGAGGTGGACATCCTTATTTACCTTCAACAGATGGGATCTGAGCTGTCTGTGGAGACTTTCTTTTTCCATCCAGAAAAGAAGCAATGTTTTCTACATTCACCCAGTTGGAGATGGATGAGATGGGAATAGAATGAAGAGATTTGTACTTTTTGATAGAAAATCAACACAAAGTAGCATGATTCTGCAAGTATTGATACCTGGCTTATGACTCAAAGGCATGTGTGTAAAGAACTGACAGTATCACTCCATTTATTAATAGACACACATTTCCATTAAACTGACATTAAATATTCAGGGAAAGGCAGTGAAGTCAAGTTCTGTACAGGAAAATTAGTCAGCAAATTATCTGGCCTTTGGTTCCAATCAGGTCTTTTGGTTTTAAATCAGAGGTTTGGCTTTCATTCTCCTCAGATTATGACCTTGACAGGGAATATCACTACAAACAGACCAGAAGCATCTCTCTAATCATGCAAGCTTCTCCATAAACTTAGCTGTGCTCGTGCTTTTTCTATTACCTTTCATGCACAGGTACGTGGACAGCACAGGTTTGGGCTTTCAAGGGCTACAGTGACATTGCATTCAGCCCCACTGAGTTGTGAGGCGTTAGTATCATCTTCAAAAGATCAGTGTCAGATTGGCAGCTTCTGAAAATTGTTAAATATGAACTATTGTTTTTAAAACTTTATTTGGTTTAATTCAAGACTGAAATCCTGGAGGCTACTCATTCAGAGTAGCAGAAACTCCCAGAAACTCCACTTGGGTTTTAATGCCCTGCAGGGATGCACATTCTTAACTCTGGAAACCATGCAGTCTACAGAAATGAGAGTTTTCTAAGGAAATAAGGAAGTGCTACTAAAATTCACAGGTCAGTCCAAGATTTCCTCTGAATTTAGGCAAGTAACTTCATTTACTCTGTGCTTTTATTTCCCTACTTTCAAGATGGAAGTTATAATTCACCAGGCTCTTTTAAAGGTAACATTTACAAATGATTGATGCACTCAATAAAACATGACTGTGTTGCAGAAAACTGACTGAGTGCCCAGTATAAATCTGCTAATTAATCTGGTTCAGTTTTTGCCAATGCAAGATTTCCCTGTACACTATATATTTATCCTGTACACACACAAAAAAAAAAAAAAAAAAAGTCTTTTAACAGCTGATAACCTAATGCACAGTGGAAGTGCTTCTTAGAGGCAAAGAGTGGAAACCAGGACTCCTGCGTTCTTTTTTCAGTTCTGCCACTTACTCAGTATTTGACTATGGACAAAGCACCTACCCTCTCCACATTTCATTTCATTAAAAACAGATCAAGAGGGTATTGCAAGGTTATTATTTTTCTAATTACCCCAGAGTCCTTGCATGAAAGGCCTTTCAGGAAAGGAGAATTTCACAGAAAATAGTAATCCATCACTTAGTTGCCAAGAAATTACAAAATTCTGCAGACTGAACCATGAACAAGCTGTGTCACTGAAGCTTATTCCTACTTCTGTGTGACAAACACCTGAGCAAATCAACTGTGGGAATAAACATCATCAAAGGTTATTAGTTAATAAGTACTAATCTCCTACAAACACTTGTGTACTAAAGCAGGCATCTTCAAAACACAGGCTCCATTGCAAAAGGAATTTTGCTAAACCAAAGTTGTTTTTTTCTTGCCTTTTACCCAGTAACTTTGAGTTGGGATGAGAGTATGTGCTGGGAAATACACTCTGAGACCTTCTGTCAAAGTTCCTTTTGTTTTTGTCAATTGTGCCAGTTGCTCCACACCTGCTCAGAAGCAGTGGTGGGGATTGATCTGCTTAGATGACATCATTCATACACTTGGCACTGCCCAGTTTGCTGTCACCCACACACAATGGGCTGAGGGCAGTGTCCCCATCACACAGGCCTTGGCAGAGAATGTAGTTTAGGTAGGTTCTTGCACTGGTATTCTCCATGTTCTGAGTCACATCCACCTGTTCCCACACCACACTGTGTCAGTTGTGGATACCATGTTAAAACTGTTGGACTTGAAACTTTTTAGTGAGTTGCTTTGTCTTGTTAAACAAGTATTACACCCTACCTTGTACTGGGATGTGTTCAACTATGGCAGCTGTGCTGAGTCCTTTAGGATATAAGATACTGTACAGTAAAATGCTCCAGCCAGGAGCCAGCAAATCTTTCTTCACTTCTAAACAGCTTCAGTATCAAAGACATCTATTATCAAACCCAGGAAGAACAAAGGAGTGGTTAAGTGACAGAGGACTTTGGAAGCTCAGGATAGATGCTATGAAATCTGGGTCGAAATTTTCAAAATAATTTGCAGAACTGCAATGCACTGAAACTTCATTCTTGAGCATCTCCTCCCAGTCTTCTACTAATGTTGTGTGCTGCCAGATATTCAATGCAGAGACATAGGGTATTTGCTCACCTTTGGTCTCTACTTTGAGAACTATTTGTACAAACAGGATTTTACAAATTACTACTGGAGTGGCAGGTTCAAGAAGCACTGAAATACCTGCCTTTCTTACAAGCTCTGTAGTCTCACTGAAGCTGACAGGACTTCTCACATGCTACAAGTCAAACACACTCTTAAGTAGCTATTATGTGAAGTCCCACAACAACTGAAGACTGTGTAAGTGAAGAAGCCACCTCTGACCTCTGGTCTCATGCTGAAACACTCTGTTGCCAAGAAATGCAGGTATTTAGGGAATTAACTCATCTAGCATCAAATGAATTTCATTATCTTTCCACAAAATGAGATGGTGTTAGTGGCAGGGATTCTAATGCCATTTGCCAGCATTAGTTTCTGCTTGTGTGAAAATCTCCTTTCTTGTGGATTACAGTAAAGCAGAATTTGTCAGATTGCAGAGAAACTGGCGAATTCTGCTTTTGATTTCTGATCACAGCTCTACCTTCCTCCACCAAGAAAATAGAAAATGATTAGTCATGTAGAGCCTATTGATTTAGTAGTCTTCATTTTAAAAATTATGTTTCCTAGTATTGTTCTTTTTTATTATTATTGCTGGAGCAAATTGTAACACACTGAATTGAAAATTGGTTAACTCCTTCCTATCTCTGCTTTTATAGCTCATTTTCTCTCTGATTGAACCAAAGCCATAAACTGAGAACTGTTTTCTTGAAACATAGGAAATAAAAGTCAGGCTCCATAAGAACATGTCATGCTCAGGTTACTTGTGCCTCTTTCATTTTCACCACCCCCTGTAATTCCTTTCCTTCCTTCCCAATTCTTTTATCATAACCTTTCTATGAGAATATCTATTATCAGAAGCATTCAGCAGATAACTGCTGTTAGTGAAGGGACTTGGCCAAAGGGCCACATGAACCATGTTTTTTATTCCTGTGTCAAGGGGTAAAGTAAGAGCCTCATTCATTCCCTAGAGAAGAGAGGCACTAGCTAATCTCATAGTGTTGCTCCCCTTCTTCTACAGGGATACTCTGGCTTTTCAAAGAATATTGGGATAAATGTGAAAGGAAGTTTCACTCTGCCTTCTATGGATATATAATGGTTTCCAGTGAGGTAGGCTCTTCAAAAAGAGGGAGCATCACTGAAAGAGAAGAAAGTCTCTTAGGGTCCCTGGCCTACTTTTCCTCACCAAAAAAGCCCCACCAAATACCCAACAACAAAACAAACAAACAAAAAAACCCAAAAAACCAACAAACAACAGATGGATTTCACAGGTCATGAAATCCATTTCCCCAAATCAAAAGTAATATGTCATATAAATATTCTTAAGATTCTTTGACTACCACCCCAGAGACCACTGCACTTTCTCCCTTGAATGATCCCTCTAATGTCCCTTTCCTGAAATATAAGCAACAATCAGACAGCTAGGAAAATTTGAATGGGAAAAATTCAGCACAATATGGTGGCTAATCTGGGTTTTGTACTGGGACAGCAGAACTTGGAAAGGTAAAGAAAATAGTCTTGATGGAACTACTATGTGCTTGGGGCATAGTGGAAGCCACACAGATTTACTCATGGATTCTTGAGGCAAGAGGATGCAAGTGCCAATCCATCTTGAACTGAAGTAGTGGCAAATGCTGCCCAGAAGAAATGAGTGATCTGCTAGAAGTCCACATAAAAATCTGAGCAATTGCTACAGAGTCAGAGTGAGTTGGTGTGATTGGAAAAGGGCTTCCAACCAAACTTCAGAAGAGTGAAAATACTGTTTCTTTGGTCAGAGATCTAGGACTGAAGGGATCTTAAAGGAGAACTCCAAGAAAGCAAAGTGTAGAAGAGAAAAGAGATGGGGAGTGTTGTATTTGTGTGCTGAATTTTAAATAAACCCAGACTTGAGAAGGATGAAGGAGCAGAAACCTGCAGAATGAATACTGTACTCACCCAGTGCACTGTGCAGGAGTTGAAACAGTTCACCCACAGGTATTAAATTGTAGTAATTGTCCTAGATATTCCTTCAAAGCTTTGCTAAGCTGTTTTCTGTATTTTCATGCTTTGCCCAGTGACCTTCATTTAGCCTTTTAAACACACAAGGCTGGGACAGCCAGGCATATGTGCATAGATTCATAGAATTGTTAGGTCTGAATTGCATCCACAGCATGTGTGCTCCAAAGATATACACTTGAGCTCAACCAGAAGTTAAGGGCTTGAAACAGGAATTTCTGGATTAAAATCTTGGCCCATACTATGTAACAAACCAGACTCTATGACCTAATAGACATTTCTGTTTTTAAAATCTGTGTATCTATGGGGGAAAAAAAGCCATCTGTCCTATGCCTTGCTTTTTCTGCAAGCTCATTATCTCTCCAGGATATCTATATTCAGCTTTCAGCAGCCTCAGGCTTGAAGACTTCTAGTGATTGTAATTCTGCCACCATTTTCCACCTCCAAAGGTTTTGCAAGGAGGCCTCCAGGGATAGGAGCAATACAAAGTCCAGTTGCAATTCCAGTTTGCGTGTTGGATTGTAGGCTGACTGATTGCAATGGGATCTGTCGTCAGTGTAGAACAACTGACTGACCTCATTCCTGAGAACAAGCTGACGTGGAAACTTCTGTCACTAGGAGCTCAAAAAGGCATTAAAAATCTGAGAGGTCTTAACAGCAGTCTCAAGCCTGTAGCTGCTTTCATTTTTATTTATGCATTGCGCTTTTATTGAAATAGGCTTCCAGTTCACCAGCACTTTAATAGCAACTCTGTTATACATGTCCTGTACCTTCTCCTTAATAACTTGAGCCAGATCTTACTTAAACTACTGACATCTCATTGCCTGCAAAGGGGCTACTTGAAATTTGCGTACTTCTAAGGGGAGAATCATGACTCCCTTCTCCTCTTTTCTCCCTCTTTCACCCTCACAAATGCTCATTTGTTATTATTTGTTATTATTTTTTAAGGTTCTAATTTAACCAAGCCATAGTTTCCACTGCCTCTGGAATCAATGGATGTACCTAAACCACAAAGGTTTGTGTGCGAGGCTGTTTGTGCCTCTGCTCTCAGAGAGAAGAGAGGGCTGTGTTTTGGTGGAAGAAATCTGGTTACAACATGGCATTGATGGGTTTTGTTCTGCATTATTCTCTCTTAAGCACCATCTTTCCCTACTTGCAATGGTTTTGTTGGAGGACAATTACCTTCACTAAATGAAAATGACCAGAATGTGTTAAGGGTCAAGTAAAAAGCAATGTATGAAGCAGCCAGAAGTAAAGGAGTGTTGGGTAGGGAGCAGTCCAACTCTTTACTTTCCATGAGGACAAAGATATTTTATCTGCTGCTGCAACAACAGCTATTCCACTAAACGTGGAATGGAGGGTACCAGAGATCAAAAGGAACAACCTCATGGCACAGCATTAGGGTGGTTTGCTCAATGTTCATTTGGCAAATGGCTGGAGAATTGTGAGAAGCTTTTACTCTCAAGCTGTTTGTCACTCTCCATCTGCCAAAGGAGGCCAGGTTTGGAGCAGAACTGATGAGAGCTGCTTAGCCTATTTCAGAGCAAAGTCATTCACTCTGTATACTTAGGCAACTCTTAGGCAAAACTGCAGGACTTCATCCTGTAAGTTGTGGTGGCAGTAATTCTTGGAAAAGGAATCAGAGAAACAAGGTAGAATGACTTTAATATCTGATTTTCCTCTACTCAACTTGTATCAAAATGAGGTCTTAGCCCATTTGGGGGAGGTTCTGCTCTGAACCCTCTTGCTGCAACCAGTCTTTTCTCAATGAAAAGTTTTTGTCTCTTCATTTGCAATTCTCCAGAAGTACGAGATGCCATTCCTTTTTATCAGCATCCTAGTAAAAAGAGGAAGTTTATTTATTTTGTCTTCCACTTTTACACAAATATAATATGACCTAAAATCAAGTGGCTCCTTGGGTTTTCCTTTTTGTGTTCTCATAGGAATAGTGTATATATATAGTGAAAACACACCAGAACAGGCTGTTCTCCTACAGTATCTCATCAAATGACTGTCAAGGAAAAAAAATAAAAAAAAATCTGTCTCACCTCAGAAGATGCTGTCAAGAAATGAAGATGTGTTATTTCCCCTAGTCTTACTGCTCCTGTCCCAAACTCTCTCTCAGGAAGTGTTTACATTGAAAATTGTTGCGAACCAGGAGAACAGACCAAGAGAGACACTCACTACATGCCCTGTTTCCTCTGTTATTCCCTAGAAATTTGCTACAGATTAGCGTAGGAGAAAAACGAGTGTCACATTAGATGACACACAAGGGAGATGTAAATAAACAGCAAAGAGTCCAGAAAAATGCAGCAGAGCTGTTGCAAAAACCAGAGCTCCTGGCTTTGATGAGTTTCAGGGAACGGCAGAGTGTGTCTCTGAGAAGGGCAACCCAGGGAGAGAGGATAATGCTTAGTATACAGTGCATTCAAGAGGAACTGAAGGGGAACAAAGGCATGGCCGACAGTGTACCCATGTGCTGCAGACAGGCAATTACTCTATAAATCACAGTTAGAGGAGACCTCTACTACCTGGCACCTACCACAGTCCCTAACCTCTCTGAGCGTCGGCCACTGTGATCACAGGCCAAAGATTTGGCAGGGCAACAATTGATAAATACTGAGACAGATAGGTTGGCATCAGCACCAATCCCTCAAGACCACAGGTCCTGGAAAAGTAGGACCATCTCCGCAGACTGTGCCTTGAGGGGACAAGTTCTCAAATTGATGCAGATTAGATGATGGGATATCTGGCCTCAAGGGGGGTGGCCACAAGGGCACGATGAGTTGTTTTTGAAAGGCACGGGCTAAACGACTTATCATGATGGTTTCATTGCAGGGAACAGTCATGCACTATTAGTGCTGAAAGATTTCCCAGCCCTAACGGCTAGGATTTTAAGAATCTATTTAACTTTGATAGTCTATAGCCCATCACTGGGAGTCTGCTTAAAGGTGTGATTGCTCTTCTTTGTATTGGAATTGCTGACAGATCCTTAACTATTATGGCGCTTACCAGCAGTAACCCATTTAAATAGAAAGAAAGAGGAGAGCATAAATGGCTTGTGCTGTTTGAATTTGATTTAGCCATCAGCAGAAAAAGTTCCATGTATAGACCCTTGCTACACTATCCAGACCATGAGTTTGCTGTGCTCTTTGTATACCAATGTACTATAAAGTTAGAAAATGCATTATCCGGGAGGAAGGATGCTACGCTGAAGGGAATTTTGGTGCTGGTTGTTTTTGAACTGCAATATGTGGCATTGTAATTCTGTGTCAGTGATTTAAATGCACTGATAGAGTTGGTGACAGCTTAAATGGCTCCAGCCCCCAGCCTTCCCTCACCCTCCTCCCTGCCTGCAGTTCCTCTCTCTTATGGATGGAAGGCTGACAAGTTGTGCAGAACAATGGAGAGTGGGAGAGTAGGTGGAGAGACCGGTAATTGTTTAGGGTGGGTTTTTTCTAGTGTTGTTTTAAAATATGAGAAAATACGGAGACATTCCACCTTCTTTTTCTCATGCTCAAGTGCAATTATCTGTGGATCCCAAGAGAGGCTGACTGCGTGGCCATGCATCCCATTGCCCCTGCCCTGCAAGTGGGAGGAATGGAGAGAAAAAAAGAGAGAAGGGGACTGAGCGGCCCCACAGGCTGCTTTCGTCATCTTGTGCCTGCTCTGCAGTGACAGGCTTCTGACAGTAGACAGCCATCTCTCTAAATCAATCATCTGCTTTCTTGTTCCTTATTCCCCTCCCACCTCCTGCTAGTACACAGCAGTGCCCTGCACACTGTGACAGGAGACCTTCAGGGGCTGGCTTTCTCCCCTCTATTACTGCATGTTAGCCAAGGGTGGCGCTCTGCCTGCCTGTTCAGAGCCACTCAGAGGGATGTGATGGACACTACCTTAAGAAGGCTGAATCACAAAAGTGAGAGCAACTGCAAATACAGGTGATGAAAATGATCATTGTTTCTTTTTGGATGCTTACAACAAAGGCTGTCAGTCAAACACCAGAGTGGCAAGAAGACAAGTCAAGGCTGGAAAAATACAGATACGCACTGTGCAGGACTGAACCCCACTGGGAAATAAGGTATCAAAGCATCTTGTTATCACTGCCACCCCTATTAATAACATCAGTGACTTCAAGTACAACCTCAGCAACTCTGGAATGGTCTAAAAATACTGAGTGATGGATGGTGCAATACCATGCTTCTGATTTACATTTGTTAGAAGCAAACAACCACAAGTCTGGGAGAGTAAATATGTGGTGCTGTCATTCCTAACTGGTACGGATAAAAAATGTATTACCTTGCTCTTTATCATGTGCCCTGACACTATTTATACTTTCCCTCTTTCATGAATGCTGATACAGATATAATGGAAATGGAAATGGTATGGAGAGCATATCCATCAGAGAGAGGGAAAGTCAGGGACTTTGGTGCACATACTTTGCCATCTAGACCTCATCACTTCATAAGGTCACTCCTAGCACAAGTTACATACTCAGCTTCTTTTTCTTAGATAGGTAACTACATAGGTACTGGATGAAAAAAAAAAAAAAAAAGATGACTTCTGTAAGACAAATGCAGGACAAAATCATGAGTAGCCCTGCACACAGTAGCAGATTTCCCAAGTCCAAATTTATTGCATCCAACTTCAGCTACTTAAATTCAGCATCAGAGATTGAAACCTTATCCTTGTAGGCTCTCTCTGCAGTCAGGAGAGAAAGAAACACCTCCAAAATGGAAAACAGATCTTCAATAGCCTCTAGATTTCCGTAATCTGTACATAAAAAGAACCTAGAACAGTCACATTCTTAGGTGATGTAACTCACTTAAGGGCCTAACCCTAAGTAGGACTATTCTAGATCAATATTGCCTGACTTCACCTTTCAAGCTGCCCTCTCTGGCATTTCTGACAGATTCTCCCCTCTGGTTACTTCACAGTGACAAAAGTTTACAAGTTCCTTCATACTCCTTAAACTTGGAACTAATTATCCATAAATATCCAAAAAGGCACATAATCATTTTCCCCAAATTCCTGCTTTGTCAGTATCTATGTTGTCAGGCAGGCTACACTGCTGCAGTAGGATGACTGCTGTTGACTATCTCTGAATGAGGAAGAGGGGACAGATCAGGGATTTGTACCCTTAGCACAGGGACAGCAGTGACTGCCAGTGGTGAGAGAAAGTACTATGAAACTCAAGAGAATGAATAATGTGGTCAGGTTCAACTCTGAGCCGAGAGTAATGTGGGAAGGTTGAAGAAAGGGAGCACAGAGCTTATGAGGGCCTCCTGTGCTCCTTGGATGGATTAGGGCTACAAACTGCTGCAGCCTGAGGGCTTGGCACCTGGCATGTGGAGTGGTGTTGGACTTTGGCCAACACTTGACCAACCATAGCTCGAGGGCAAGAAGAGCTGTATGAAAAAAAGCTCTGCCAAACCACCTTAATGAAAAGACTGAAATTAGTGACACTCCCAGCCGCTTGTTTAAAATGACAATGTTTTTATTAGTGCTAAAATAGAATGGGAAAGAGAAGAAGTGTTGTGTAAAGCGTGCACTGGCCTTTGTGCCTGCTGCTGGGGGTGTGATCAACAACACCAGCTGGTAGCTCTTTGGTTAAGAAAAAAATAATACAGTCCTGGAGATTGCAATGTGAACAAGAGCAAGCAGAGCACTCAGCACAGGAAAAACAGCTGGCAAGGGACCCAGGGTGTCAAGGCACAAATTGCAGTTAAAGCCAATAAGAATTTCCTCATAATGCACAGGAAGTTCTCTCCATCACTCCAGCTTCCCCACACATTCCTTCTTGGCCTTCCACCACCCTGCTTTCAGTAGTGCAGGTGCCTGTATTGAAAGCCTTGAGAGACAAGCTGCCCATACACACCTTGGCCTTTGATGCAACCACGGAGTGAGGAGTGGAGAGTGCCTCTGCCACATGCTGCAGGTTTGCACATTTGGTGGTTCATGCAAGGTTTGGGACTTTGTAACCAGTATCTTTGGAAAACAGCTCATGGACCAGAAAAATTGCACATGGCCCTGTCCTGCAGACCCCACTGCCACGGCAGCCTCAGGCTCCCATCCATCTCTGCAAAGTATTTCACATCCATATCTCCACCTGCCATTTCTGCTGCAATCTGATGCAGCTCAGCTGATTTCACTCAGTTCTGCCCTGCAGCTTCCTGTTGTTCAGTTCTGCACCACACAGATGATGTAAATCCAGTTCTTCCCTGCAACACCCCCAAGTCTTCTAGAAGCATTTTATTTTGCTCAAAGTCAGTCAGCTATGGCCAAACTGTATCGTGTGTTGTTTGCAGTACACCTGTACTGATGCATTCACAGCGCATTTATCACCAGAGAAGATGAGCAGCTTTTCCTCCCTTTGATTTGAGATAGTAATTAAGCCTATTTTTATTGAGATTGAGGGCATTCAATGCCTAAAGACCATCTTTGTTTCCTAAAGCCAACAAGGTGAGACAGAAGCAGGCTGTAGAAAGAGTTCATTAGCTTGGGAATGAACCCCTTCTCTGACACTGACCTACTCTATGACTTTGAGCATTTTACTTTACCATGCGTGACAAATAGCAATTAACTTGCTGCATACTCCACTAAGAAGTTGTTAGCATACACTGTGATGAGAAATGAAATGCAAGAACTTCGGAAAAATAAGCTGGGAGGTCAGATCTGAGCTAGAGTGCCTACATGTATCTTTAACTGAGTGATAACTCAGACTTTGAAAGAAAAAAGGTGAGTTTAAAAAAACTAAATCAAAAAATAATTGTGCAGCCTTTAGCTCTAGATAATGGCAGCGTGAGAAGAGGGATAATTAAATGATTGATATGATTTCAGAAAGAAAACGTGGTTTTTCTGGGCATGCACAAGGTTATCTGTGTCATTTAATTAACCTGCATGCAGGAGAGGAATTCTATGCTGTTATCACTTGATCCCAGTCCTGTGATGTCTGCTGGGGGTTATTTTTTGTTTTTGTTTTCTAAGCCAGGTCGAGGTTTGTTGTTTTTTTCCCTGGGGATCAGCAAGAGCTGAAGCAATTGCCACAAGACAGAAAAGAAATATCTTTTTAAGATTCTTTAGAATGGTACTAACAGGGGAATGCTTTATATCAGTTGCCTTGTGTGGTATACTGATGAGGCTGCTGCTTCAGTTCTTTTCCTGTTGTGGGGAAACAATGTCGTTTTGCTAGATCAGCATTGCTGGTAATGGGAAAGAACCATTAGTGCACTGATGTCTCATCTCCACTATGTGAGCACTGGCCCTCTGTGAGGGTCCTCCCATCAGCAACAATCTGCTCCAGCCCTTGTTCTGCCTGGTTTTAGCACACTCCTACCTTACTCTGCATCCTGCAGCCTGCTCTTTACCCAGCACCTTTCCTGAAGAGGTTCCTGTGCTTCTCTCTGGAAACAAGCTCCACTCTTTCCTACAGGCTGCACCTCTCCTTTACAGCTCTTCTCTATCAGCCTTTAGTTTTATTTGTTCTTGACTCCAAATATGCAGATGAAACTGTGCCTATTTACAGAGAGAAGTATGGGAGTCTCTGGGGAGAGAACCAGACAAGCAGGGAGCTGAGGAAAGGACTCTATCGTGCAGGTCTGGGACATTGGCCAAGGCATCCCTCTTCCTGTGAAGTATGTCAAAATTGAAAACAGTTCCAGACAAACCAGCACGACTTCTTTGCTGTCATTCTTGGCAGAGATGCCAGTGATCATCTCAGCCACGAAGACTCAGCTTCCTTTCATCTCCCCTGTGCATGATGGAGGCTCAGTTGTAAGGTGGCACTGGGTGACAGAAAACAAACCCTGTAGTATTTGTTCTGTCGAAAAATGCTTATCAGTCCAATATTGACATATAAGAAAGGACAGAGAGCTCAGGGATTGCTGTAAGAGTGGAAGGTTCTGCTCAAACTTTGCTTTCAAATTTGGTTTTTCTAAAACACATCCCAAGACGTGTGTGCTACAAGCCAGAGCTTCTATTGAAGATGTCAAGTAACAATATAAATCCTGAGAACAATGAGTCTATATATAGTAGACAGGCATGTACAGTGGGAAAAGGAGTAAAAGAAAGAGAGAAGATAGACAGATAGATGTGTGCTGTAGAAACGTTTCTTAGAAGCTTTTGACGGTGTTCTTCTATCCTTGTCAGGAAACCCAGGAATATGTCTGAAAGCTCATATATAACAGATTCCCTCTCCAGCTTAAAATTCATCTCTGTGTCTTCCTGTTAGGTGTCTACATACAGACTCAGTGTCATCATGTATTTTTAACCCATCTGACATTGGTGCATCAGCCCTCTAAGCAAGCCACTAAAAACAAAGTTTGTTTCTGCAAAGTCTCATTCGCAGTAAAGGGAACTGGAGATTGGTTTAAAAGAACTTATTGGCTGTAATCTAAGTCTAGTGCAAAGAGAGGTGACAACTATAATCTCTTGGATATGCTGCTTTGTGGACAGGTGAAGATTTTGTAATTTTTTTTTTTTTAAATAGAAAGATTAGGCCTCCTCTCCTTGAATAATAAAATTACAAAAGAGGACAAATTATATTTGTCAGCACAGCCCCACACAGTATTTGACCTCCCTGTCCCTTTCCTGGATCTATGAGAACCAGAGGACTGCGTGGGAAGCACAATGAGAGGTAGGCGCAGGAGTGCAGCCAGAAGTGAGCAGGGATGTCATGATGGGGACTCATCACAACTGTCAGCAGTGACTTTGTCCTGCTGGGTCAGGCTCACGGTGGAGGATGGAGCGAGCCTGAGCAGTCCTGGTGTAAATATTTGAGAAAGTCTTACGTGACCATGTAAGAAAGGTCCCTATGGAACCACACAAATCCTGGCAACCCTGCTAGAGACCAGTGTCTCCCCTCCCTCTTTTCTCTTTGACAAAGGTGCAGAAGGACTGCCCTAAGGCAGGAAATGACAGACCAAGGTCAAGTGCTCTGCAGAGCCAAATAAGGCAATGGGATTATTTTGAAAATTCATTTAAGAATACAACTTGTGGATATTCTAGGGGTGACATCTACAGATAAAATCATTATCTGCCCTGGAGAACAGCAGTCAGGAAAAGGATTATCAAGGAAGTGTATATGAGCTACACAGGCACATTTCACTGCCATGAGATCTCAGTTTCCAGTTCACATGTTCCCAAGGGCTATTTATTCTTTTTAAAAGAATACTTAGTCAAAACTGAAAGCCTGCAGAAGGGAAGAAAAATTACAGATACAATCAGCTATCTCTTCTGCAGTTGCTTGCATTTACAAGAATAAACAAAGTCCTGAATGGTAAAGTATGGGAGGATCCAGAAAAACAAAGCAGGGAAAGTTCTCACCTGAGCCTTAAGCAAGATGGGAGATTTTCAGCAGAGTTCCCGTAATAGGGGTACACCATTAGATGGTGCACCCCAAAAGCAGCACAACTCCTTGTCCTGTTTTCTGCTCTGAAACTTCATTAAAGAATTTCAACTGTTCGACAAGTCACAAACCTGCATCGACATACACAAAGGTGTTGTCCTGCAAATGCAGGAGAAGCAGATTCAATGACAGCAGCACCTGAGGAGATCAAACAAGTAACACACACAATGTGTGAGCCCTGACACCTGTGCAGTGCAGTGTTTTGAGAAACAAATGTAGGCACGTTTAGCCTAGAGAACCCCAACCAAGACTCCTTGAAGAGCCTGGATGCAGGCTAAGGAACACACCATGGAGTGCTCTGAGGGGAAAAGCCAGAGGCTTGCTGTTTCCCAGCATATTGATGATTCACTGAAATGCTAAAAAAAGAAAGAAATGGCAAAATATTTTGTGTCTCCATCCCCCAGTTCTACCCTTGCTCTTTCTGTTTCCTTCTATGGCCTGCCCATAACATGGGCTTTGGTGCTATTGGCAAACTGAGGGAGCCTGAAACACCTCCCTCCAACCAGAAGCACCCTCTCAAGCCTGCAGAGTCAGTAATGGTAAGAAAGCAGCTACATAAGAGCATGTGACAACACAACAAAGTTAATGTGGTGTGGTGGGGTATTTAACCAGCAGAGAATAGCAGAGCAGTGTCCTTTCTTTTGGACTGATACCCACAACCCCCCTGCACATGACAGCAGTGACAGTGTCAGCTTCCATATGCTGCTGTTACAGTGACACTTGCCACGCTAAAAGTTGATTAGAATGAAAATGGAAATGACATCTATGTACATTACTCTGCTATTAATCATGATGCCCTAAGTTTTATGTTGACAGTGGGCTTTTGCAGGGGGAGCCTAGAAAGACACAGGGTTGTACAATTAAGGGTTTTTTGGTAGTTTTTATTAAAGAAGCAAATCTGATTCTGAACATGAGTGTAACACAGTGAATTACAGGCTCTTGGTAGCTCAGAAAGAAGACAAGATCTTTGTATTGCCACTTGTTAGACAGCAAGCCCAGTTTCAGAAAATATGTGTATGAGTGTGTGCACAGTAAATTTTTGCCACTAAAATGGAAATTTAATGGGACATTAGCATTAGTTTATTCAAATATTTAATGCAGGTGCCTGAAAATCATGTAACTACCTTATGCTGTTAACTGACTGCACCATAATTGTGTACACAAGTGGTGTTCACAAATGGAGCATGGTTGATTAGAAAATGAGACCTATGAGATGAGATTCTTTCTAACTGCAGTGGAGTGGCTGAATGGAGAAGTTTCCCTTCAGGAAAAGGTGTGCATTGAACAGTTTACTGTTGCAAACCTATAGAAGGGTTAATTCACATCAAAAATCCTGGAGCTTTTGACTCATTTTGACAGTGCCCACCCAGTGGTTTACAGCTAAGTCTCAAAGGTAGACCAAGAACCCAGAATCACAGAATGGTTTTGGTTGGAAGGGATCATAAAGATTATTTAGTTCCAACTCCCTGCCATGGGCAGGGACACCTTCCACTAGACCGGGTTGCTCAGTGTCTCATCCAACCTTGGCCTTGAACTCTTCAGGATGGGGTATCCACAACCGATCCTCTTTAATCTGCTCTACTTCCTTATTGAGTTCTGTTGAAAGTCCCTTTGTTTGGATAACATCATAAACACCCCTTTCAGGAGGGACAGATACTTTAAATGCTCAGTTCTCCTTTAGTGGAGAGGCTATCTATCCTCCCCTACAGAACTGGAGTAGACAGCATTTATCCTGGTTTAGATTAAGGCCTGCATTTGGCCTGTCTCTGCAAGTAAAGTATCCTTTGTCCTCCCACAGTACCACAGTCCAGAATGGCAAGTAGAAAATGTTTAAACTACTTCTGATTTTCCTGAAATCACCACCTCTTTCAGTTCTTGCACTGCTTATGGAAATTTTTCTTAAAAAAATACAGAAAGACTGCAAGGCAGTTTGGGCTAAAACTAAAAGTTCAGCCATTTTTGGCTGAATTTTTCCTTACACAGCAAAAGGCAACAGCAAATCTGATGCACAACAATTGCATGAAGGAGAAATACAACTGTAAGGGCTGCATGCTGTGCCCTCCCAGCTCAGATGCCTCACAGATCCCAGCTTGGTGGGCCAAGTCCTTCAGGCTCCATCAGTGCATTGAGTGGACCTCACACACTGACAACTCTCCTGTGCTCCATGAGGAAGTGGTGACATGGTTACAGTATCAGAACCGTTCTTCAAACTACCTGCTTATCCTTGCCAGCAGATTAGGTTTGGGAAAATATTCTGACCAGTGTGCTTCACTTTCCCAATTCCTACACCTGTAGTATGATGACTTAGGTACTTGGGTATCAGCACACACCTGTGTTGTTTGCCAAATAATGGCTGAATTCCAGATTCAAATCTATAAAAATCACCACATGATCTTCTACCAGAATTTCCAGTACATACCTTAACTCTGTCCTAAGCCCTTGGTTTCTCATCCTTCTACAGAACATTCCCACCCAGGCTCCAGGCATGATGTATAGCTTCCCTCTCCCTTATCTCATCCCTACAACACTAAGGCATAAAGAGGGGCTTGGAGGGGAGGGAAGAAGATGCCTGTAGTGCCTGTAAAGTTGAAGATAACGTTTAAGCTTTGTTACACCAATGAGGCTGCTTTAAGCTCCCACGACCTTGAGCGAGAGCTGCAGCTTGGGTTCCTCTCCTAAAGACTTTAATAAGTGAAAAATTGCTTCAATACAAAATGTGATATTGGGGCATTGTTCGTGCATATATTGAGCTTAAGTCAAATATTCTGTGTCCTCAAATCCGACTGATTAATAATTAGAACTAAAAATTCTGTCTTTACTCTAATGTGTTTAGGAAAAACTGATGGACTTAATTTTTTTTTATCAGCCAAGAGTAAGAAAAATGTAATCTTTCTTAAAGTATCTAATACAACAATGCAGAATAATTAGTTTCTATGAAAACAGGCATAATGGGACTGAATAATAAATCACTTTCTGTTTTGTATCTGCCCGTCTGATGGAGGAGAGATTTACTATACAGTATAGTGCATGATGCTGTAGGAAATATCAGGCAATAGAAGAAATCTATAAGGGGATAAAGTATTTCCAGCTGTGCATTATAAAGGAGTGTTTCATCTCATGACAAAGCCTCAGGGATAGGTCCAAGTAATTATAAGGCAAAAGGCAACTCCTCAGGATGCCAAAATCAGTTGGCCCCTAAAGCTCTGGTGCTGCACCCTCCATGGCCACTTACTTCAATAGACCAGTGCATTTATGGAGAATTTCCCTTTACCTTTTTCTTCCATCTCCTTTGGTGCCTTAGACATACTAATGCACTGAAAGGGGCTGGTCCAAGCCAAGGCAGTGAGACATATTGGCATGGGTAAGACCATGTGAATGGCAGGGAGCTGCCTGCGCTTGGGTCAGAATCAAATTCACTGCCAACAGACTTGATGCAAAACCCTTTTAACTGAATTATGAGGATTAACTCACATGTCTCTGGAGGAAGTTAAATTTGCCAGCTGCTACAACTCTGTTTTACTTCTAAATTGTAGTTTTTCATACTTTTCTTCAGCTTTCTTCAAGGAAAGTCACCAGAATGAAAACAAGTAGGTTGATATCTTGACTCTTCTCCAGGTACATTCATGATGTGTTCAAAATAGGCTTGTTACTGGGCATTATCATCCTGCTTTCATTGTCTGCCACTAGAACATCATCCCTGTGCTGGTTCCATTTGGACCAGACTCCAAAAGCATGATTTAATCTGATTCTTTTTCATTTTTCAGGTGAGTTCATTCTGATTTGCATTGCCAAACCAAAACAGAATCCATTCTTGTGGGTTTAGTCAATATTTGTAGAAAGCATTTTTCTTTGATCCTGTCTTCTGCTTTAGTTTTTGGAAATTCTTTTGAGAACAAAAATATGGCACAAAAACCAGTATTCCCACAGTGCTTATGACCTGAAATACAGTCACAGGAAGGAAGATGTGCTGTTTAGATTCAAATGAATAACATTCCTTAGCCAATTCGACTCAATCCGTATGGAAAGTCCAAAGGTCCATGTAATTCTGGGTGACTTCTCTGAAACACAATTCATGGCACATTTATCTTGTGCTTGGTGATGGTGAATGGTGTCCAGTTCTTCCTTCTTATAATGGGACATCTGAGAGTCCTTCCCTTTCATGTGTTGTCAATGTGCTATACATGATTAGCAGTGATCCTCAAGCATTACAAGAATTAAACTTTTGCTTTTAAACCACAATACTTTTTTAAAAGCCCATATGTGTGCACGAAGGACTTTACTTAGAATGGATAGGCAGCTTGCTCTGTAGTGAAGCATGACATTTGTTTAGCAGCTTGTAGCATTAAAATACAAAAGTTTAGGACTAGAAAGAAGAAATGAGCCACCTGACCAAAACCAAAGTGTGAACTTAAGTAAACAAATACAAATATTCACAGCATACCCAGATATTTACTGATCCAAGAATGAATACAGATACCTTATTCCTTAGCTATATGATGTCTCTCCAATAATAGATCTCTACAGATCTGCTTTGGTTTCTATCACATACAGAATCACACAGGCCTAGTCCTACATTTTCACCCCCAATTCTACCAAAACATACTTTTCCCCCTGCCCTCTTGGTATGCCACAGCCCAAGCCTTTCTTGTTCTCAAGGATATCTGAGATTTACAGGTTAAAAGGATACGATCACTAAAACCAGCACTGGTTAAAACATCAAGTTTCCTTTAAAAATAACAGGCACAGTAATCTGTTCATGAGACCGCTGTCAAAAATGTACACATTGCTTAGAAATTCCAGAAAAAGCAAGGAGAATGGGGACTGTGCAATGATCACACCTAGAAACAAATGCCATCTTCAGGTCAGCATCCAACAGCCCCCTCTACTGGATAAAGCCCAGACAGATAAACTGTGTGTCGTAGGTGCAGCACAGGCTGACTTGGGGCTTCTACATTGTCAGGCCAGTGCCTCAACTTGCTGTCCCTCTGTCATTCCTGAATACAGGATCTTCAGAGCCTTGAGGCACCCAAGCTCATAGACATTCAGTTCTAGGCTGTTTTATGTGGCAGATGTGCAGTGAAAAATACAGTGGTTGGGATAGACCTTTCAGAATGTCTCCTTCATTTTAAAGGACTTTCTTTCTTACACCCGTGAAGGACACTCCTGACCCAAACTTGGACTTGTTTACTCTTTCAGCTCTTCCCAATCCTAGGTAACTGTTCTCAAGCTGTCACAATCAGTGTCACAGGAAAATTACCACATAACATATGTGACAAGTCACACCTACACTGCACAAAGAGCAAAATTATGCAGTGATGTGTCAAATGGATCATATTCATGTATCACCCAACATGTACAGCTCATGAAAACTGACATCTCTTTGTCAGCTGATGGAAAAGATAAATCACAGAGCACAGAGGTTGAGGAGCTGACAGGCTGTAACAGTGCCCACCCATTCTCAGGGCACAAACCCAATGCCTGCCTTCCCCCATCAAGTCTACATACACATATATAAGGATGGAATCACTAGATTGTGCAGGTTATAAATATCTCATAGAATATATCCAAGCATCCATACCTGCAGGTTGTCCATCCCTCCAACTTTGCAGTTCTCCATCTTCCTCTACTCTGCATCCCTTGAGCAATTCCCCCAGTGAAGTGGAACTACTAAAAGAGGTAGCCAGGCAGGCTGGGGTGGGGGGGCAATGGCTGCTGAAGTTACATACCTGGGATTTCAGGTGCCAGATCCAATTCTCTCCTCTGCCACTGACTGTATATACTCTGGTACAAGCCATCAAGTCTGTCTGTCCCTCAGTTCTCCCTCTTAAAGGAAACAACAACACTGTCCTGCAAAATGAAATATCATAAGTAGGATAAACAATGCAAATACTCAGATATACTAAATTACATTGATGTGTTCTGGCTTAAGCACCTTAGACAGACCAATAAAGGCTTTATGGAGCATCTGATAAAATCAATAAATAAATGTCTGTGGATTTCAGCAGGCAGTGGTTAAATCCCTGCAAGAGATCAGGTGGTGTCTTCATTGCCCATATAGCCATGAAATGTTTGCTGTTAGACTTGTCCCTTGCACTTTGCTCTTCCCAAAGCACATCTTAAAATGTAGGAAGGATCTCAGTCACTGACAACTTGGAATCTAGAACTAGGTAGCTATATCAAGAAGGCAAAATAAGTTGCAAGCAGCATATAGAGGAAAGACAATACCAGACTGGGAACACAGAGGTTCTCAGCTCATTCACAGATTCCCTGCATAATCTTTGATGAGACATTTAGTTTCAGTATGCACCAGCTACTCATCTGCAAATTGAGGATGAATAATCATTCTCTTGCCCTTGCTTTCTATTTAAAGTATAAGCTCTTGGGGCTGAGGTTTCCACTTATTGTTGACAACTCTACATCAGCCATGAAATGTCTCTCTAAATTGCAGAAAAACTGTTACAGATGCAGAATATCTCTACTGTTTGTAAACAGTCTAGCCTGGGTCCAGAATAGCCACACGCACTGAGCACAGCCAATAAGCTCCACTGGACCCTGTCACAGGCACAGCAGCTGAAGCACAGCATTGTATTAAGAAAGCCAAATCACTTCAGCAGTAGTTTGTGCCTGTATGTTTGCAGAGCTGTGCCCTGCCAAATGGCATCCCCTCCATACAGGTGTACTTGAGGGGGTAGTGCAGCAATGCTGGAGCAGCTCTGTAAGAGTTAGCTCATATTCCAAACCAATTGTTTTACTTAGTAATCTCAAATGTCTGCAACATTCTAATCCTCTCTTGCTTCTGATGAGAGAGACATGATTACATACATGCAGAGTATGAGCCTGGAGTCCAACCAGAATGTTCAGGAAACAGCAAAGTAAAGGTAACAATACCTACAAAGAAACTCCCATACACAGGGTTAATCCCAGTCTGATGGTATTAAGGAGACAGACACCAACCAAATATTCTATTCCCACCTCCCTTCTGTCTCCAAGAGGCTTTTCCTCCTCTGACATGAGGTAGCAGAGCTCAAGTAGAACGTGTTTGTTAAAGGCCATATCAAACCAAGGAGCCACATCTGCTCAGTAGATTCAAGATCAGGCTCATCATATTTCATGCAGATGAACTGCATGAAGAGAAAATAAACAAAGGTTGAAACAAATCCTGTGCGAACAGGGTTGATGATGAGCATCATGCCATTTCTATTCTTTTAACACAGAAGATGCAAAACCAAAGAAATGGCTCCTGTGGGTGGGTTTAATTTTTTAACAAGTTACTATGCGGCTCTTGTTTCAAATTTTGGGTGTTTATCTTTGCAACGTCTCTTGCAAACACTGTAATTTTCTGGCATCCAGGTACATCGAAGACAAAAGTACTAATAATGTGACATCATTATTTTTGTTCCATAGCAACATCCCCCCAGCCCCTTACACAACAGGTTATAAGCCTGTAAAACTCTGCATTTTACAGCACTATAAAACTCCTCCAGCTGTTATAAATATATCGTTTTAAGCACTTGCATTTAAAAAAATGAAACAGAAAAATACCGCTGAAAAGTTCAATGCTTTTTCTTCTCTGCATTCAATTGTATTAACTTTTTCCCTGCTGGTCTCCAGACCCACTGCTGGGCTGTCAGATTTCTACAGAAACCAGGGGAATGCTCAGGATGAACCCAGGATACCTGTTGGTACAAAACTTTTTTGCCATGAGAGATGTCCAGTGGGGGTGAACCTGTACTGAAAGGACGTCTCTAGCTTGTTTGCCAACATGACAGCTACATGTTATCTTATTGGATCCACAGCCACTGGCAATGGATTTGTAGAGATGGAGTCCATCATGGTGCTGTAAGATGGGACAATATAGTATCTGGTAGAGCAGCTTCTTAATTTCAGGCAAAGGGACTGATGCTGTGACTATTGGCTATACCTACACTTTATGCCCTCAAAAAGTTCTCAGGAAAGCACTTAATCCCAGCAGAAATCTTTAATTTAATCAATTGTTAGGTGACACAAGTCTTCACCAGAGGTGCAGCTGTAGGTGGGACAAGCCTTCACTGAAGCAGGTCATGAAGCAGAGAGAATGGCACAGATCCAGCTTAGATCTAAAGAGTGCACAGACACCACAAGGGCAGGGACTTTAGACAGCATCATCACTTGGCAATCTCCTTGTTTTCAGTGATGCTTGTGTTAAAAGATCCCATTAATTTCTGTTTTGGGTGTGTTGGTTCAAGCAGTGTCTATAAAATGATGAATTAAATAATGTACTATTTGAAACCAGCAAAAGTTTTGCCATCAGTTTAAATCTAGGAAGGACACTTCAAGTCTAATAGGCATCCATGAAGTCTCTTTTAGGAATTCAGAGAGGCAAACCTCAGCCTGAGCTTGTGCATTCAGTGGAAACAGAAACTACTCTAGTCCTCAATCATCAATGCGCCCCTAGTGAAGAGAACCTAGTCCCTGCAAGAACATTGGCTGTTGCTGCTTCTCCTTTAGTTGAAACAGTCCAGACCAGGGAGTGACTCTTGCTCTGTACAGTGATGAGTGTTCTTAGAACCCTGATCTCTGCTAAAAGCGTAAAGCTGTTGCTAGAACATAAGTAAAGCCAGTACTAACTAATTGCAGGTGATTTCTACCTCAGATATGCTCTAAACTGGGAGCCTCATTTTACTGGGCTGCATATTTTACTATCACCAATGAGACTTCTGATTTTTTCCTTTTTTATGCATGTTACTATTATTTATATTTTCCTTGCCAGTGCTAGAAGCCATCATGACAGTATATTGGATAATGAGAGGGTAATTGTTTGTTTTATTGATCACTATAAACCATTCTTCATCTCTACATGATTTATAGCATTTAAAATACTCTCTCCTTTCCTCTCCATTCCCCTCCCATATGGGCAGCTAAGTAGATCAAAAGCCCACTGGCTGCAAGCAATCCAATTAACAATGACAAGAGAAAGAAAAAACTTTGGAAATAAATGAGTCCTTACAACATTTCTTGGATGGTTCTCTATTGATCCTTTCACATTGAAAATGTGAAGCAGTTAGAGTTGTGAAAAAATGAAAGTGCAGCAACAGTGAGGAAGAGGAAGGAAGGAAGGAATGAAGCTTTTTCACTTAAGATCAGGCTTTACCATCAGGATGTTGTGCTCACATACCAGGATGCCAGTGTTACATTGTTGGGTCAGGACCACAGGCAGCTGTAGTTTGCTGATGCTCAGTCCACAGTTCAACAGCAGTGGGCAATGTTTTCTGATAGATTCATCAGAGCATCTGATGGTGGTGCAGCTCATCATCTCAGCAGCCCACTGCACCACTGCCACCATGTCCCACGACATTTTCCAGCCCTTCATTTTCTACCAGATGAACTGAGATATTTTTATTTGTGCATGAAGCACAAATGCATATCTGAGATGCTTTATCTGCCGTTTACCCAATGGACACTTACTCAGCCACCAAATAACCCTTCCAACTTCCTACTTACACAGTTTCACCCCACTCCTCCAGAAAATACATCAGGCCCCATTATAAAGACAGTACAGTATTGATACCAGGAATTTCCATGCATTTATACCTGAAATTACAGCAATTTTCTCTGTGGAACCAGGGTTTTCAGCTGCAAGATGTAAGTAGATGTCAGCATGTCATAAGCACCCTGCTATTCACACAGTGCTGAACGGTATGAGGTGTCCCAGCAGATGAGAAGGGGATCACAGTAGAGAACAGGCATATAATCATTGGAATAGGTGGTGCTTGCCTGACTTCTACTTGGAAATACCTGAAGAGACAGGACTTGGCTCATTTACATACTTGAAAAGTCATGAGAGTATTCTGGAGTTGTTGAGGAAACTGCAAAGAAATGAAGAGGGAGCTGGAAGAGGTCCCTTATCCACTTCAATATTTATCTATGAATTTATAAGGAGACACTCACTGGAATTTTTATCTGTTCTTTCAGTAGATTGGTTAGGAGAGAACAGAAGAGGGAAAGGGAGGTAAGTTGCCCCTTGGCCATCTTTGCAGGTTACCGAAACACTGCACAGAAATCCAGTAACACAAAAAATAAGGCAGGGGAGAACTCCTTGGAAGAGCCCTTTCTCCACCTGATGTTGCAATGTGAATGATGGAGTCGGGGCACTCCTGAGCTCGTTCCTCTCTGCAGGTATGACTACAGTGCAATCAGGAGAGTGATTGCAGCACACACTGGCACCCTTCATCTAGTTCAAATTTAGACAGCATACAGAGCAAAAGCAATGAAGACAGAAGAACATTGTGGCTTTATCCTTGCAACATCTCTTCACTTATTAAAGATGGGGGGCCCTGGGAAAAGCCTGCATTGTGCCCCCATTTTTACTGCTATCTGTTTGAAGATGGCTTGGTCACACCTAGACATCATTGCTAAAAGGCAGGGAAAAGATGCTGTATGGAGCCTATGTATTCAAAGCGTGCATTGAAATTGTAAAAATATAAGATCACCATCATGTTCATTTGGCCTTCCAGGATGGGTCATTCTGGCCTGCCAATATAAAGACTTGTTTTGAGCATAGCTCAGAGCTCTCAATCACCCTCAGATTCAGGATGGACATCTCCTCATGTGACAGCTCTTGAGTGAAAACTTTATTTCTCTCTAGTACACATGATCAAGTTCAGTCCTGATTTTTTGTGTTCCTTTACATTCAGAATCAACTTTTCTTCAAGGTTTTCTTTTTCTGCCATGAGACACGAGCATGACACAATCAAGAAATCCAAACTATAAGCACCTGACAGATTTTCTCTGAAATACAGAACTACTTTATAGCAATCAATAAAGCACTTGAGTAAACCCATGCCTGCAGTGGAAATTCCCCCAGCTAAAATTGAGCTTACCATCAGCTAAGATGCCATAACTGGAGGACTTAAAAGTATACATCAGAGAAGAAAGTATTCTGTTATCATTGCCCCAATTGCTTCAGTCTCTGCCTTTGAGAACTCCAATCTGCTAAATATTCCCTGTCTACCGTCTGTTTCCCTCTCACTGTTCAGGAAGAGAAGGGACAACAAGTGTTTTTTAAATACTACAGAACAGACATATCTGAAAAATCTTCCTGTTGAGTGCAGGTAACACTTCCCAGAAAAGTGAGCTGATGCCATCAAATGAGAACAAGCTTTGGAGGGAATGGTCCCAAGCATAGAAGCCTCTCCCAATTCACTCTGCTGAGCTGCTTGGAACAGTACCAGAGTCATAAGGAAGTCTCCAGAAACAGCACAAACCAAATGCTGTTGGTTCAAACTCAGTGGAAGGGAAATTTCAGTCCCTTGAATGGTTTCATAATGCATCAGGGCACATCAGAAACGAAGGAAACAGTCTGGCAGAATTGCATTAATTTTCATGAACCCAGCGGCCCTGGAAAATCATGAAAACTGCAACATAATGAAAGCCTGGAAGGGAAAAACCTGCCCTCTTCTTCACTGCTGGAGAATCTGAATGCGGATTCCATCAAAGGAGAGAGTCTGAGAAACCACAGCAGGAATAAAAATTAACCATTTGGCTCATGGGACTGCAGGGTTGAGAAGTCACCATTCTCTCAGTTACTAGTCTGCCGAAAGAGATAAACTCCTGTACAAGGGCTGGCCATCTCTATGCAATTAGACCTTAGCACTCTGCATGACACAATGAACTGCTGCCAGCAGGAATTAAGGAAGACATTTTCTTCTATCTTCATAGCATTTATCTTCTGCCCTCATTTCTCAGGGTCTGTCTCGCTGATTTTAGTAGAAACGAGATGCATGTATTAGATTGATAATGTCCAAGACAGATGAATGATGTGCTCAACAAAACAAAAATACAGTTTCCTGCTCTTATGTGAAGTGACAAAAATCAACCCCACGTGCAAAGTCCTGCCAGATTGTGTAAATGGGTTTATCCTTTCAGATATTCTCATCTCCTCTATTTTACTCAAAAGTTGCACCCTTAAACACAGAAAGCAGGCATTATCTCCATATTGTTGTTATTGTTACTGAACAGAAGAATAACAACTTAATTCTGAGAACTATCATGCTACATCAGTGTTATATATTAACTATTTCATGTCTACTTTGTGTTACTTCATTGTGATGAAGAAAGTTGCAACACTGAATGTAAACACAGTTTACATTCTGTAGAGCCACAATTGTACCTTGGTTTCATTCCTGCCTTTGCTGGTTGTGAAGCAGACAGCAATTAGCTAACAGCAGTTCCTCTTCCAGGAGCTTTGCTGACATCATCTCCAATGCCAGGGAACAAACAAAGCTCTTTTTGCAGGATAAAAAGCACAACATGCATTGAGGTTGTTGTTGTTAAACAAAAATAACCAAGCTAATTTCAGCTCCATTTAAAAGCAAGGGAAATAATCATTGCTCAGTGAATGGGAAAAGGACAAAATCAGTACAGAGAGAAATCATTTGCAGGGTCGTGAGAGACTTCTACAAGACATGAGTACTGAAACTATTTTTAATATTACTCAACAGTGACATTTAAGTATCTACTGCTTCCCAGGACAAGGTTTTGGGAATCTTTCAATTTTAAGAATTCCTATATATGTATATTTTTTCTTGCCTTCATCTCTTATATAATAAACGTTTACACTTAAATAAAATCATAATTTATAAAGCCCCCTTGGAAGCCCACCGAGAATGGCAGATCATCATTTCACTGTGCTGTGCATTTAGAGATGAAGAGACATCACTGATTTACCTGACATAGTAAAAATTTGCAGTTGTACAAGTGAGAAACAGATAAATTAACAGATTGCTCCAGTTTGTCTGGAGTGCCAATCAGGGAGAAGGGAATGAGGCCACAGTCACTGAGCCACTGTCCAATGCCTTAACCACAAATCCATTTTTTTTACAAGACTTTGATCTTAATCACACTGGAACAAGCCCAGAACTACTTTAATGTCTCAGTGTAGCATCCCTAGAGATACTGCTGTAACCCTAAAGATCATTTTGCTCAGAACGTTCAGTGTCCTGCTGACCACAGCCTACCTCATTCGTTTTCCTTCTGGTCATGACATTTCCCATCTGCTGGTCTCCAGAACAGCTTTCTCAGGAGCAGAGTGCTGGGATGTCTCACTACCCCTGCATTTCAAAGAGGACCACTGTTCACAAACATATAATGGCCCTGAGCTCGAGGTGCACGACAGGGCTTCTCTTAGTCTCCCACCTTCCTTTCCCACAAAGCAAGAGTTAGACCCGAACCCTCCAGCAGTACAGAACAGAGCATGGCTTTGGCCCCCAGAGCTACAGGAACACCCTGAAACGGGGTTAGGGAGTAATTACTGTCTCCCTTCCAAGGGAGGGGTGGGCTGGGTTCATTTCTCCCCTCCCGACCTTTCACTTTCAAAGGCCCTGACTGAGACTTGCCAGCCAGGGCTCTACTCCCTCTCCGCACATTGCACCACCTAAGGATACGGGGCTGCCGTTCCAAAGCCCTGCCCTGGCTGTGCTCCCTGCCTTTCCCTGCCTCTCTTTATCCCAGCTCTGCAAAATTCATGCGAGCCCGACCATCTCTTCTTCTAACACAGATACCTCTACACCCTCCATCTTCCCTTCAGGTGGTTCCTGGACAGCTGCTCTTCACATGACTGAGAGCTGCTCACCTCAGAGCTCCTGCCCCGAGAAACTACGGCACTTGCAGCCTCGGGGCTTTCCCCCTTCAGGGGCTTTTTCCCCTCATGGCCTAGGGACTGACCCGCTTTAGGGTGCTGTTCCCCCAGGGCTCTGTCCCCTCACGGTGCTGGGGCTCCCGCTCTCCGAGGGGGCTGATCCCTCACGGCCCCGGGATCGCCTCCCGCTCTCCGAGGGGGCTGATCCCTCACGGCCCCGGGATCGCCTCCCGCTCTCCGAGGGGGCTGATCCCTCACGGCCCCGGGATCGCCTCCCGCTCTCCGAGGGGGCTGATCCCTCACGGCCCCGGGATCGCCTCCCGCTCTCCGAGGGCGCCGATCGCTCCCGGGGCGGATCTCCCGCCCTGCCAGGGCCGTTCCCTCACGGTGCCGGAGCTCTCCGGGGGCTGACGGGGGAGGGAAGAGCGGGGAAGATGACCGTGTGTTTGTGTAATCTGATGCAAATTGATGTATATTTATGCAAATGTGTGTTAAGTAGATTCTACTGATGCTCTGGTTTCAAATATTGGTAGGTATGTGCTAATATCTATAAAACATACTTAAAACTCCCTTGCAAACTGCAGTGACCCCGTCGGTGTGTTATTACACGCATAGACAAGGCGCTGTCTTTTACCTAAGACTGAAAACTAAAGTATCTGCAACAGTTTAAGGCTTTAATGTGACTGTTGGGTGTTTTTGCTCAAGTGTTCTGGCCAAATTCCAGTGAGTATAATTGTACCTTGTCTACCTACTTTGGCTCTCCCACCTGGTAAAATGTTTTTCTGTTTTCTTCTGGTGTGAGGTGTAAAATATCTACTATTACCCCAGACAGTAATACATGGGTCAGTTGTTTCCTGTGTCAGGAATGTGCCAGTGCTTGAGCTGGGAATGTTTCAGGGAGCCTGAATTTCCCATCTCTATGACTTAAAGGGAAATGGAAGGGTCAATTACATGCTGGCAATTTTAATTCGTTTGATGAGTATTCTCCTGCTTCAGTGTTGCCTTGTCAAGGTGCCCAAAGTTCTTTCTAATTTGCAGGGAAGTTTATGTTCTAAGCCTAGAGATGTTTGTGAAATAGATTTGTAGCTCTCTCCTTCTCTCTCTATATATAATAACGTCTGTATATATGAATGTATAGAAAGTGACTCTGTAAACAGGTAATCAATGGATGTTGTTAAGTTCCCAAATTAAGGTTGAGATAGAATCAAAGTGGTAAGGAAAAACTCTGAAATTATTATTGCACTAAATATATGTCTTGAAATATGCAGTGGAACTGATTCAACTATCCCTTCAGAGTTGGGATATTCAGAAAGTATCAGGAGCTGGATGTGGCAGAGAACTACAAAAGTGCTGTTGAAGGTGGCAGCAGCAGAGCACAGACATTGTAAAACTGAAAAGAACCTCTGTGTTGTCTTGTCAATTGAAGTTGAAATAAATTGTAAACAATATTGAGTTGGGGGATTTGATTTGATTTGAATCAGAGGTTCAGAGAAAATATTAAATTGCCTAGAATGTGGAGTGTATGCTACATTTTATATTCATGAGAGTGTTTCTCTATGTGCACTAATTTAGTCACATAATGAGTGACTAAAATCTTCCTTTTCCCCAAAAGCACTTTTAAAAATTGCTCCTAAATTTTCAGACATTCCTGTGTGCTCTCTAAAAGGAAACAAAAGTGTAATTAGAGGGAATGTTAATTTCCTCAAGACTAGGACACACAGGAGGCTGGATCATGGCTCTGTATCTGCTCCCAGTTTGTGTGGTGGGTTTGGGCAGATCACCTCTCCGTGCTTGTATCCCTTTTCATAAAATGGAGATAATGTCTCTAACGTTTTGTAAGGCATTTTAAGATTTAATGATGAAATATATTGTAGAAGTGTTAGATACTATTAAGGGTGTTTAGAATTTTCATTTATAATTAAAAGAGATAAGAGTTTAGACATTAGAAATTAGGGCTGTACTGATAACTTCAGATCCTGTGTCAAGCACTGTTTTTATTTTTCTGAATGGCAGAAATACCATTCTGATGGTGTATCTGCAGCATGTGAATTGCAGTTATGTTTTCCAACAAAAAATATTAAGTTAGTCTTTGTTTCTGCTCTAAGGAGATACACTTTGGGTTATTTTCCTTGGGGTACAATTTAAATTAGTCTTTTGTTCATTATAGATTTCATCTTCATCTTTCCATTGTGTAAGACATTCTTCTAATTCAGAGATTTTTGCAATCAGCATCATATTTAGTCCTTTTAAAAATCACCTTTTTTCAGCTTTTGAACCCTGGAAACATATTTTGAGGAGCCAGAATCCATCTATTCCATCTGAACAGTCTGTCCTGTGTAATGGCAATAGAGAAACTCAGAGAACTTTATGGATTAACACAGGTGAAAGAGAGCTGATTTTCCTGCCTTCACAAGGTAAGTGGAAATTTCTGATTAGACCTATAGTGCCTTCTTGGCAACCGAGTCAGGACTTGGTGTAAGTTATTTATCAAATAGATATTGACTTGTCTCATAGGTTTCACACAGAATCATTTAGGTTAGAAAAGACCTCCAAGATCATCAAGTCCCACCTTTGAATGACCATCACCTTCACAACTAGACAAGAACACTGAGTGCCACATCCATTCATTTTTTAACACCTGGATGATGACTCCACCACCTCCCTGGGCATCCTGTTCCAATGCTTGACAACCCTTTCTGTGAAAAAAATTTTCTTGATGTGCAATTTGAACCTCCCCTGGCACAGCCTGAGCCATGTCCTCTGGTACTGTTTTTGGTTGCCTGGGAGAAGAGGCTGNTCCAAGATCATCAAGTCCCACCTTTGAATGACCATCACCTTCACAACTAGACAAGAACACTGAGTGCCACATCCATTCATTTTTTAACACCTGGATGATGACTCCACCACCTCCCTGGGCATCCTGTTCCAATGCTTGACAACCCTTTCTGTGAAAAAAATTTTCTTGATGTGCAATTTGAACCTCCCCTGGCACAGCCTGAAGCCATGTCCTCTGGTACTGTTTTTGGTTGCCTGGGAGAAGAGGCTGAACCCCACTTGGCTACAACCTCCTTGCAGAGAGTTGTAGAGAGTGATAAGGTCCCTACTGAGACTCTGTTCTCCAGATTAAACAGCCCCAGCTCCCCCAGCTGCTCCTTATATGACTCTCCAGACCCTTCCCCAGATCAGCTGCCCTTCTCTGAAGACATTCCAGTACTTCAGTGTGTTTCCTCCAGTGAGTGGCCCAAAACTGAACCCAGGATTTGAGGTGCAGCCTCACTATTGCACAGTACTGAGTGACAGTCACTACCCTGATCCTGCCGGCCACACTATTGCTGACACAAGCCAGGATGTCATTTGCCTTCTTGCTCACCTTGGCACAGCTGGGCACAGCTGGGCACACCTGTTCAGTGGCTGTTGACCAGCACCTCCAGGTCCTTTTCCACTGAACTGCTTTCCAGTCACTCAGCCCCAAGCCTGTAGCACTGCAGGGAGTTGTTATCACCAAAGTGCTTTTTATTATGTCTGGAAATATTTAATGTTTTTCTTAAATTGGTATAATCTGGAGTCATTTGAACCTCAGCTTTTATATTTTAAGAGAATGTATTTCTAAACTTGATGATAGCAAAATGAGGAGCTGCAGACGTGTTCAGCATGTGCCATTAGACCTCGGAAATCAGAAAGGGCTATAAAAAAGCTGTGGTATGTGAACACGTGTGTCACAATTTAACAATAAATGGAATTGGTCTCCTGGAATGGAAACATAAACTCTGTATAGGTGCTGAGTGGTGTAGCTGTGTTCTGTGCCTCTGGGCAGGAAAGTCAGCGGGAACTGCAGCGTTCCCGGGATCCTCTTGGATGCTGTGGCCTCCTCAGATTCCTGCCCAGGGAGTCTCATTTGAAGGCTGACAGGCAATTTGAATGCTGCTAAGATCATTTTGCTGTTTCTTTACTGGAATAATTTTCACAGTGACGAAAATACTCTTGCAAAAGTCACATTCTTTTCTGAGATTTGTCTTGGATTACTGCAATGATATGCAACATATTAAAAGGATTTGCCTCGTGTTGTGATTGGTCTCCATCCTGGACAACACAGCAGGATTTGATCTTGGTTCTCTAGAATTAACTGTGAGCTGCTGTCGTGTGAGCTTCAGGCTCTAGCAAGCCCATGTTCCCTGTAGTGGGGCACAGAGGGGGTTTGTAACAAATGCTCCCCCTTATGTTATGCTGTAACACTTTGTTTCCTCCTTTCCCCTCAGGTTTGTTCCTTTTGTAGTCCCAGGTATTTACTCATGAAACGATGTTGCCCTGGAGCGTCAACTGTGACATTAAGGTTTGCTGGAATAGGGGAATGGTTTATTTCATAGGTTTGTCCTTTCAAGAATTTAGGAATGTACATGACATGGATCTGTCAATCAGTAGAAGAGAACACCTCTGCGATAGTGATGCTCTGTGGAATTGCACTTAGAGAACCTCTGTGATTCCAGTTCTTTGGCCTGATCTGTTACCTTTCCTTGGGCAAATCACCACATCTCCATCTCTAGCCTAACGCGCCAGAACATTTGGCATGGGCCTCAAAGAAAAGCAATCATCTCCATAAATCTTTTGAGCTGTCTGTTTTATGAAGGCATATCCCTTGGGATAGAATTCTACCCTGGGGTAGAATTAGAAAGTGATCATCATGTCTACTTAAATCCACTGGCCTTGGCTCTGCATTTAACTTGCATCTAAAGTCCGTGTTTGAGAGCACGGTTTCATGGTACACAAGGGTATGTGTTCTCTGGACTTTTCAGCTGCAATAAGCACGTGCTGATTTCTCTGGGTCATGTTCTTCCTTGTCCTAATACAGTTTGCTCCTTAATCTCCCAGCCTCATTTTGTCTGTTTTTAAAATGCAATGTGTCCCTACTCTGCTGTGGAATGCACTGGATAGACCTAGATAGAGAGGCTAGTAATGATCTCTGTTTTNAAACTGAACCCAGGATTTGAGGTGCAGCCTCACTATTGCACAGTACTGAGTGACAGTCACTACCCTGATCCTGCCGGCCACACTATTGCTGACACAAGCCAGGATGTCATTTGCCTTCTTGCTCACCTTGGCACAGCTGGGCACAGCTGGGCACACCTGTTCAGTGGCTGTTGACCAGCACCTCCAGGTCCTTTTCCACTGAACTGCTTTCCAGTCACTCAGCCCCAAGCCTGTAGCACTGCAGGGAGTTGCTATCACCAAAGTGCTTTTTATTATGTCTGGAAATATTTAATGTTTTTCTTAAATTGGTATAATCTGGAGTCATTTGAACCTCAGCTTTTATATTTTAAGAGAATGTATTTCTAAACTTGATGATAGCAAAATGAGGAGCTGCAGACGTGTTCAGCATGTGCCATTAGACCTCGGAAATCAGAAAGGGCTATAAAAAAGCTGTGGTATGTGAACACGTGTGTCACAATTTAACAATAAATGGAATTGGTCTCCTGGAATGGAAACATAAACTCTGTATAGGTGCTGAGTGGTGTAGCTGTGTTCTGTGCCTCTGGGCAGGAAAGTCAGCGGGAACTGCAGCGTTCCCGGGATCCTCTTGGATGCTGTGGCCTCCTCAGATTCCTGCCCAGGGAGTCTCATTTGAAGGCTGACAGGCAATTTGAATGCTGCTAAGATCATTTTGCTGTTTCTTTACTGGAATAATTTTCACAGTGACGAAAATACTCTTGCAAAAGTCACATTCTTTTCTGAGATTTGTCTTGGATTACTGCAATGATATGCAACATATTAAAAGGATTTGCCTCGTGTTGTGATTGGTCTCCATCCTGGACAACACAGCAGGATTTGATCTTGGTTCTCTAGAATTAACTGTGAGCTGCTGTCGTGTGAGCTTCAGGCTCTAGCAAGCCCATGTTCCCTGTAGTGGGGCACAGAGGGGGTTTGTAACAAATGCTCCCCCTTATGTTATGCTGTAACACTTTGTTTCCTCCTTTCCCCTCAGGTTTGTTCCTTTTGTAGTCCCAGGTATTTACTCATGAAACGATGTTGCCCTGGAGCGTCAACTGTGACATTAAGGTTTGCTGGAATAGGGGAATGGTTTATTTCATAGGTTTGTCCTTTCAAGAATTTAGGAATGTACATGACATGGATCTGTCAATCAGTAGAAGAGAACACCTCTGCGATAGTGATGCTCTGTGGAATTGCACTTAGAGAACCTCTGTGATTCCAGTTCTTTGGCCTGATCTGTTACCTTTCCTTGGGCAAATCACCACATCTCCATCTCTAGCCTAACGCGCCAGAACATTTGGCATGGGCCTCAAAGAAAAGCAATCATCTCCATAAATCTTTTGAGCTGTCTGTTTTATGAAGGCATATCCCTTGGGATAGAATTCTACCCTGGGGTAGAATTAGAAAGTGATCATCATGTCTACTTAAATCCACTGGCCTTGGCTCTGCATTTAACTTGCATCTAAAGTCCGTGTTTGAGAGCACGGTTTCATGGTACACAAGGGTATGTGTTCTCTGGACTTTTCAGCTGCAATAAGCACGTGCTGATTTCTCTGGGTCATGTTCTTCCTTGTCCTAATACAGTTTGCTCCTTAATCTCCCAGCCTCATTTTGTCTGTTTTTAAAATGCAATGTGTCCCTACTCTGCTGTGGAATGCACTGGATAGACCTAGATAGAGAGGCTAGTAATGATCTCTGTTTTACTTATCTCCAGGGTCCTAGGAGATTTAATGTTTGCACAGTGCCTTAGCAAGTGTAAAAGTGCTTAGCTTCATTATATATTGATTTATGTGCAAGAAAACTACATGAAATAATAAAACATGCAATGTACTTAAAATGGATTGTAGGCAGAGGAGAGATCTTAGTCTAACCTTAAAACATGGTGCAAGTTGTGTGAATGAATAGAGTTAGGTGGACTTCCCACCAACTACGGCACAAATGGAAAAGGTCCTATATTTGGAAATAGCACAGAGCCCAAAGGGGATAGTGTCTAGATGAGAATTCCCATGTGGAGACAGAGACACGGATTAAATTAGAATGTGTATTAGAGCTCTGGGCCGGATTCATACCCTCACTGCAGCAAAGTAAATCAGAGGAACACCAGCAAATCACTGATGCAACACCAGAGTGAACAAGAGGAGAATCAATCCACAGGTAATAACAGCAGCATCAGTGCCTGCCTAAGGTTTCATCCTGTGCTTTGTCCTAATTATGAGCAGTTTTAATGGCATCCTAAAATACCAAACAGATTTATGAGCCATTGCCATCTTCCTCTGCATGGTTATACAGCTGACTCAACAGTACTCTTATTCCTTAGTTAGAAGGTCAACTTAGGTTTTACTAAGCTAAGGCTGGGGCTTGGGCTCAGAAACATGCTGCCTTACTGAATGCTGGTGGTAGGATAAATGCTAAACTGAAGTCCCATCTGCTCTCTCCATGTCCTGTCCAGATGGACATTTAAGATCCTACAGCACACCTCAGGTAGAGGATAACTATATATCTTGCCAGCATTCTTCCCTCATTAGAAAAGGCTCAGAGCAGCTTGTATTTGAAGTCAGCAGAATTTCTTCTGTTTTTTTCTTGCAAAAGCAGTATTTTTCCAGACTGGAAATACTGAACCTGAAACAGGAAAGAGGTAATGTGTAAAATGAAAGAGGCAATGTTGATCATTGAAGAAAATAAGGACAAATACTATGGTGAGATTACTGTGGGCTATTGCTTGAAGCGTATTCACTGAGTGTAGTGTAGCTATAACACTGCATTGCCTTTTGGGGAGAGAAAATGAAATGATGCACAAAGCAGATGATGGGCCACAAGATTTCCTGGATTCTCTTCTCAGTGTTGCCCCTAATAAACTGTAAGGAAGTTATTTCATCTCTCTATGTCTCTGTTTCATGACCTGTAAATAGCAATAGTAATATTTTGCTGTTTTCCAGCCTAGCTGTGAAACTTGACCTGCCACAGTTAACAAAATGTTTTGACATTCTCGTGGAAAGAAAGATGGGTTCAGCTGTATCTTCACTCTGAGTTGCTGACTGCCACAAAGCTGAAGGATATCTCAAGAGAAAGAATCACATGATATTTCTCTTGTTTCCTGTATATTTCCTCACCCAGAAGGAGCAGTTCTGTTCTAGACCTTCAATTCTGTGCTTGCCAAAAATCACAATCTCTTTCTAGTGAAACTTTATTGTTCAACTTTCTTCATCAATGTGCACAGATTTTTTCTCAGTAGACATTTGTCTTTTAGAGGAATGCTGTAGATTTATTTGGTTTGCTGTCTGCTTTCATTTCAGAAGCTTTTCTCAGAGCAAAATTTGCACTTGCCTTAAGCAGGAATTTGCTTTAAGAGTTAAGTCAAGACACTGACAGTAACCTAGGGAGAGGAGCTTACTCACCATGTCACTGGTCACTGCATCAGAACTTTTTACCTTGGGGTTTGGATCAGTAAGTTTGATAGTGAATTTCTCAGTCTCCACCAGAGAAGATGCTGGTTGGATAGGACTGACAGAGTTAGTTTTGCCC
Source organism: Serilophus lunatus (assembly GCA_013399895.1). NCBI lineage: Eukaryota > Metazoa > Chordata > Aves > Passeriformes > Eurylaimidae > Serilophus > Serilophus lunatus. The sequence goes on from VXBA01000527.1 coordinate 1,068,287, forward strand.
CTTATATTATCCATACATTGTCACAGAGAAACTTCAGAGTGATGACAGCAGAACAACTTGGTGGTAGGATTTTCTTAGTTCTGCACTGCTGGGATACAGGTATGAAATCAGCAGGCAGGCAGAAGGGTGAAAGAGCCTCTTTTAGACTTACCTCTCTCTTTTCAAGGACATCAAGTGTGCACCATAGTGTTTTATACGCCCACCAGACTTACATCCACATCTATCCAATAATTTTTCATTTGGGTTCAAGGCTAACTCACAATATGCTGTTATTTTAGGGACAATGTGGGAATGGTAGATGTGGGTGTAATACCCACAGCCCTCTGGATCCAATGCCTGAAATCTCACGTGTCTGGCTGATAGACTGTAGCAACACTGCTTCTCTTGGCATCAGCATCTCCCTGCTCAGTGCCAAAGCCCCAGTTCTGTAAACAGATCTCATCCTGGCATATGTTATATTGCCATACAGGCAACACTGTTCTAACTGATTAATAACAAGCAGCTTGATAGGATTTGGGGAGGCACTGGAGTAATTAGTAAGATAAGGCCAGGTTTCTTTGTGCTGCACTTTCACGGATGACAAAAGCTTTCCCCCTGAAGAGTTTCACTGATAAATCTGTATATAACAATAATAATAACATTAATAAAAAAAGCTTTTTGCTAAAATGCAAGTTAAATATTCCTTTAGGGAATAAGAGGAAAGGAACTGTTCATGCCCTAGTACTGATGAGAGGCCAGGAGAATGGAAGATGAAAGGAAGCTGCTAGGAAAGGACTTGCTTTTTCTTCCTTACTGACAGCAAGGTTTGGGATTTCATCTCCGCACAGCTTGCATGGTTCATCTTGGGAGGCACACTGGCAGGGCTGGGCTTTCAGTGCTTGGAGCCTGGGCTGTCTGTGCATCACCAGTGTGCTGATTTCCTCTGGCAAGACAATGAGGTTTTAAATTGAGTGCTGTTTTAAACTGGCCCCTTCTCTGCCCTTCCATGGAGTCACTCCCACTTACACTGATCTAGGGATCAAGAAACATACAGGCTGTGTGGGGCAAGTTTCAGCTTCCACATAGCTGGCTGTTTAGCTGCTGGTGGCAGTGGGATCATGAATACTGGATATTTCTTATTTATCTTCTCAGCAGGCATAGTTTCTGTTAGCTGCAGTGAGAAATTATGAATGTGGGTTTGATCATACAGAATAAGTGACCAGGTATCAAAATTAAAANGAAGGAAGAGTAAAAGGCTACAAATGTTGCTAAAGTGACAAGTGTTCATTTACTAAAAAACATCTTTTAGTATTGCTGGAACTTTTAAAATAATCTAATTTGTGTGAAACATTCCTCACTAATTGAAGCTGTCTCTTTTTTATTAAATAGAAAGGTTACAAAAAAGTGTATTGACGTTTTGAGAGTGATTCCTCTCAGGAGCACATTGACTGTTATGAATTGGATTTCACATGATGCAAGCCCCTAAATGCCAACAGTGATATGAGAAAACCTGCAGATTCTTGTAATTGTAAATGCAGTAGGCAAGGCTTTGGGCTATTGCATCCCCTTTCTGGAGATCATTGTTGAAAAGCTCAAAGTGTTGTTTAGCCCTTGGTGTTCTCATTTATTTCCACAGCTTTTTCTGAAAGCACAAGTTTGAAAAATGGAAGTCTTTCAAGAATAATCACTCTCTAAACACTTAATGCTGCTGTGACAGCACTGTCTATCACTCAAGATTTAACTTTAGAAATCCACATAACATAGAGAAAAAAACCCTTTTCCAATTAGCCGAGACTGGAGGCAGATTAGTTCTCGACTGCAGCATTGAGAGATGCCAGGGTGTATATTAATGGACCACAGAAACTGACTTCTGACCATAATTCTGACTGCACTGGGTGGCACGTAAAATGGAAACAGCAGCTTTCCTACTGAGAGATGCAGGACTAGCTGGTTAATGTGAGCTACCCTTGGGTGTATCTCATAGGTCTTAGTGATCTACAAATCTGTCAACTGCAAAATGTGTCATACTCACTCTTTTATATAGATGGGGAGGTTGAGGAGTGGAAAGGTTAATAGATTGCCCAAGGTCGTGCCATTCTTTTGACAGACCTGAGAATAGCACCCATGCCTCTGTCTCTAGTTTTATGGACATGTGCACATGTTCAGGTCTCAGCCACAAAGTTTGTTGAACAAACTTTTCCCCTTTTTTGATCTTTGGGACCTGGTTGACACATGCCTTCATGATCACTGGTGTTGCAAAATTAACTGTCTTTAAAATCTTTTGTAGTATAATTATCTTGATTAGAAAAAAGAGATGGTTTTCCCCAGTCAGCAAGATTCTGATGTTTAGATCCACAATGTAGCAAGGCTCATAGCAGTTACTGCATCAAGAGTTTAATGTTGTTTTGTTCAGAGCTGTGGCACAGACTTCTATCACTTGAGCTAACAGGGTACATTGTTATACTGCTCTATGTCATGTGATCCTAACATTAAAGAATGAAGAATAAATCACAGATCACAGAATCACTAGGTTGGAAGAGACCTCCAAGATCATCTAGTCCAACCCTTACCCTAGAACCTCAACTAGACTAGACTATGTCACCAAGTGCCATGTCCAGCCTTTTTTTAAACACATCCAGGGATGGTGACTCCACCACTTCCCCGGGCAGTCCATTCCACAACTTTAGTACTCTTTCTGTGAAAAACTTCTTCCTAATATCTAACCTATACCTCCCTTGACGCAGCTTGAAGAAATAACCAAAAGTACTGTCAGGGAATTTCACAATTCTGGTTGGCAATAAATGATGCAAGAGGGATGGGCTGGGTTTCAGGTCTGTACTGTAGTTCGTTTGCTCTTGGTCAATTGTTTCTCCTCCCGAGCTCTCACTCTCCCCCAGCTTTTCTCCTAATCTTTTTTTTTCACTCATTCCATCAACAAGCAAAGTTGCACCAGTTCCAACTCACTCTTCTAAATTTGCATCTCCTTTCCTTTCACTTTGTAGTCACCCTGTGCTTTTGTTCCCTCAGAGCCTTCTTTTGATTCTACAAAGCTCATCTTCTGCTGTCTACTTGGCCTGTAACTTGACTTGTCCCTCTGCACTCCCAGCCAGTCCTGGGATCCTTCCTCCAATCCTCTCTGTGTCTTTTTAGCCCCCCAGTCTAACGCTGGTCCCTTCTGCTACCCTATCATATTTTGTCCTGACATGTTCCCATTCACAGTGTCATGTGTGAGAGAGAGCTGAGTAACCATAATGGTAAGCAGTGCTGCTGGTAATACATATTTATGTTTTATTTAGGCACAAAAATATTCTTTTAGAAGAATTTGATCTAAAGATTGCAGAACATTAAATAACTGAAAAATTTAATCTGATGATGAGGAAATAGAAGATGGATTGAATAGCAAATGCTGTAGGGGGAAAAAAACAAGCAACAAAGGCAATAAACAAACCACAGCATGATGCAGGCAGATTTTATACCATCCTTGAGCAGTCCCATCCAAACCCCTCAAAAAAAGCATATTCTGGATCACTTCTTATTGCACAGACAGATATTACTCAGTTTCTTCTAGATAATGCTTCTAATTGCTCTGTGAATGCTGTTCTGGGATTTTGGAGGGTAATATTTTACATCAGTATTTTGTGGTTGAGGGACAAAAAGAACGAAATGTGGTCTGACCAAAGGACCAGGTTCTGGGAACTCCCTTATTCTAGCCCAGCTCTGAAAAAGTTAATCACCCAGTGTCAATGTCTTCAGCTTCTTCAGTGCACTGAGGCAGAGATAGCTGATCAAACTGCTGCAGAAGGGTATTGCACCAGGACTCATCTATGTTAAGTGGGATGACATGATAGCTTTGGCTTCTCCTGCTGATTTTGATAGGAAAGGTAGTTAGTTATATTTTGCACCTCTGCTTGCTTCCAAGAAGCTATTGCACTGCTGAGCAAAGATGAGCCTGCAGTTGCTGTACCTACTGTGTTGCTTTTTTTAGGACTACTACATTAGAGCCTTGGTGACCAGACAAAAAATAGGGCAGAGCTGGAGCAGTTCCAGGGAAAGAAAGCATCACAGAGAAGTAATAGCAAAGCAAAGCATAGATTCTAGCTTTTATATGTCTTAAACTACTGTTTTAACTACTAGGCCAGATTCCCCATCACTCTAAGTTTTCTTTTTTTTTTTTTTTAAGGAATGCAGGAACAAGGATTGAATTAAATTATTGGCTGTCATTGGGAGAATATAAGCCACTAGGCCAGTGATACTACTTTTTTTTTTTTTTTAATTAAGTCATAAGCAGTTTTATACTCATGAAAGATGTGGGAAATACATTTTGGATAGTTCACTGAATGGGTATAAATAACATAAACCACACAAGTTCTGCTTGTATAAAATTGGAGAGACCAATTCAAACTGCACATGGACCTGGTCTGTGTGCTTTCCTTAGTTTCCTGAAATAGAAAACATCAGTAAGGAAGGATGGCAGATCAAAGAGAATTTTTGGATGTGAATTCTGATTACTACAGACTGAACTACAATATATGTCATGCAAAACCATCCAAACAGTCCAGTTTTCATTAAATTGTTTGCAGACGAATCTGATGAGAGTGAACAGAAACGCTCAGATATTTTTACTCATAACTGAGAAGGGGAAACACATTTTTAAATAATTTATTTTAACTATTTAGCGGTACTTATACTGGCTTTTAATATTTGAAAAGCCCATTTTCTAAGAAAAGAAACTGTAATAATACTGAAGGGATAAAAGTATAGTCTAAGGTTAGGTCAGAACATTAGTAGTTGGGCAGTGTGATCCTATTAACAACATTTTATAGCAGATATTATGCATGTCAGAATTGTCAGCTGACTATTAATATTGGCTTCTTTTACATAAGAAAACTGCTGTCCGAAGCTAATATGGTCAAGCCATCCCTAAGTAAGTCTTACTCAGAACTAGTGACTGGAGAAGATTAAGCTTAGACACAACTATTCCTGTTTTGGGGCACAGGCATATGCTAGACGATTTCTCAAGTTCTCTCAATTTTACTTTCCAAGACTCAGTAATGTCAGTGACTTGACAATGGGAACTCTCTTGAGTTTTTTCAACAGCAAAGATGGCATGATATTATTTCCCTTTCCCAGAGTTATAATGAGAAGATAAGTCAAGTAATATCATCAAGTCTTGCTATTCTAATAATGTAAGAGCTCTGAGTTTCACCAGCTTGGGTTAAAAATGACAATTTTCCACTTTTTCAGGTTTTCTTTCTGAGTTATGAAACTATCCAGTTCACATGTCTGCATGGGGACTCTGGAGACAAGGAAATTCCTTTTTTTCATAACAATCTCTAGACACCTCAAAACATACAACAAAAATCACCCCCAATATTTGTACACGAGGCAAATTCATTGTTATCCCTGTTAGTGAAGTAGTAAAGAGGTCTAAGATTTTGTATCTAACATCTTCCAAGGGACTGTGAGGGTCTTGACATATCAGACTTCCCTTCACAATTAATCAAGTGGTCTGAACACAGCTCAGTGTGCCTGTGGAGGTGCTCTGAGAACTCACCTGCACAGCTTAAGGCAGACTTTCTTAGGCTAGTATTCTCCTGTGAAGGCAGCAAAAACTGGAGAGGTTTGAACCTCAAAGCTGCAGTATATTACCCATCATCGTAGGAGTTTTTAACCCTGACAAGAGAGGTGGCCCAGAAGGGGGACATGAAAGTGGCACTCCAGCTGCGCTCTTTCTCATGTACACTTGTTTGTTTTCTTCAGACCTCCAAATCCCAGGCTGCAGCACTACAGGTCTCCTTGCTTCCTGCCAAGCCTTGTCCCATATCCAGCTCCCAGACAGCTGTCTCTGTTCAAGCCATGTTCCTGTAGGAAGCCCTTGACAAACTAATACAATAATTGCCAAAGAACAGATAATTTTTCAATGGTTAAGAGAGAGTGAGCAGTCATGAGACCTGTTAATGACTATTTGAGTGGAATTTTGTCAGGGAAGTTGGAAAGAAGGAAACTGATTGATCTGAGCTAATTTGCAGACATGGGCCAACTGTTGTTTATGGGCTACATGTCCACAGAGCCCTGGAGTGAGATGTCTTCATGCCCTGAAGACAACCCTAAAGTGAGCTTTGTACCTTAACCTCAGTCTGCTGAGTCACATCCACACAGACAGTGCATACTGGAACTTGGGCGTTTTTTCAAAATTGGAATCCCTGCCCAGCTTTGAGCAAATCTCCCCATTCATCTCCAGCATTGCTCCCCAGATGACTGCAGCAGAGCAGGCTCATGTATGTAGCCTGTTCTTTTCAGCTCTTCAGAAATGCAGAATTGTGAAAATACAAACTCTGTAAGTGGGAATATGCAGAAAGATGCCACAACCCCTTTGGAGGGAATCTGTGGGAAGTATATTGGTGCAAGAAAGATCAATGCCTGAGAGGCAGAAACGGAGTAAAATTGTCTGAGGAGGATAGTGATGATGACTAAATAAACAAGCACAAACATGCACAACTGATGAAGGTGTCACTGGCTTTTCATTATTGCTGTTCAGGAACACCAGTTAGGATCAGGATGCCCTGAACTCAGCTCTGCAGGCTGTCCTTGCCCTGATGAGTTTACAAGCTGAGAAATCAGGTTCATGCTGATTATGTTTAAAAAATGTGGACCTAATAAATTACCAAGTTCAAATAATTTGCATTGCAGTGGGGTAAGGGAGCTCCCAACTTGCTGGATGCTGACACCAAATTCTTTCTTCCTGCAGTATCAGTAATGGGCATAAGCCCACTCCCTTTGTGCCATCTACAATAGAATATTTGCATTTCTTGAGTGGCACCAGAATTTTTTCATCAGCAGGCTTTTTAACAACACTTCTGCTAGCTCTCTATAATGGCTCCTAACTGTGCTAATAAGCACATCGTGTGCAATGTGGCATATTTCAGGGACATAGTAGACAAAGGGCAGCAGACCAGCCAGTGTGAGTGTAATGTTTTCTGTTCTAGCAACTTGTTCATGTTAGAAGATCTCTCATATTAACTCAGCTTAAAAAAAGTTATCAACCATGTTAGCATCAATAGCTTCAATATTTGACAAAATTATGAGGACTGACTCTAATCATTTGGACCATGGTTTCAAACTGGGGTGGCAGCATTCACTGAATACAAACATTCCTGATTTACCCTCCTGCGAGAGGAGAGATGAGCCCTGTTGAGCTTGTTATAAAAGACAGTTTGATGAAATAGGCTGAAATAGCAAGATTTATAAATAAAAGAAGATCAAGAGAACTGTACATGAAACAGCCCAGACCAAACTAACCTAATTACTCTCTATGGTGAGGTCAGTAAGAGAACGTGGATGACATTTCTATCTGTTTAGACATTTGAAAACTGTTGATAAAAATCTCCTTTCAAAGGGTCAGACTCTTTGGCTGCTCAAGCTGCGTAGGAAGATCCCTTGTGTTGAAACAGTTGAGTAATGAGAAGGCTGTTCTTCAGACCACCAAATTTTACAGAGCAGATCACTTGTAAAGACCCTCAGCATAGTTTCCCAGCCCTCAGCGACTAAGAGCAAGGCTGCATGCAGAGGGAGGTAACATGGGAAACATGATATATCAGCGCCTCTGTAGAGTTGCCAGCTGAGACTGGGACATAGTAAACGTCCAGTTCATTTCCAGCTGGCTAAAAAATCCTCTCAGATGGAAATGACTTTCATACCAAAATTAACCTGGGCTGGTTTCAGATCAATATCTTAAAGGCGTACAGATTTTATACTACCCTTTGAATCATCCAGTCCCCCAACAGGGAACTTGAATGCCAGTGCAGCATCTGCTGTGGAATATTTATATTCAGGGCTTCCTGTGTGAAGGTCTGGATGGATGTGATTATTGAATGTGTTGGAAAAAGGACAGTTTACTGCCTGGATTTTATTTCCAGCTATTTTGTATTTCTATGCAAGGAGCTTATATGCCATGTTGTAAATGGCTGGTTTTCTTGTATGATGTCTTTTCTTTTCTTTTTTTTTTCTCTTTCTCTTAATGGACTTCTTGCTAAAACTGACATTTCAGCAGCATTCCCATTATTAGTTATGATGCCAGCAAATGGAGGTCTCAGTAGTGGGCAAAATTTAAATTAGGTTTGAAGAGCATTCAAATAATTCAGTGCTTTACTTTCATTTGGTAGTTCAGTTTGCACAGTGTATGATTTAGTTATTCACATTTTAGTTACTGTGTTGATGTTGTTTAGCAGAGACCTTGTTTTGCCTGGGACCCAACTACAGCTCTCAGCCAGTCTAATGTTGTTTACTGTAGCTACCATGAAACTAATGTTTTGTTCTCTGGGTTCCTGTTTGATGTTATAAGCCAAGCCACACTAGCTAGTGCAGAAATCATTTCCATTTTGCTTTATACTGCTCACATGAAAAACATCTAGCCGTGGAAAAGGACCTGTTTCTGAGCATAAATGATAGGTGTGCTTTGCTCTGTTGGGAGTTTGTAGTAGCAGAGTGTCTCAGTTAGGGCTTTACTTTTCATTCCAAAGAACTATCCTAAACTGCAAAGATTGGTTTGAAACAGGATACAAAAGACTAAGCAATCAAAATCTGTGTTGTGAAAGAAATCTGCAAAGTTTGTATCTTTCCCTTGGACATCTTCAGGTGTCCTATGAAAAATCCTGAGAAGAAAGAAGACTTATGGGAAGAAGTTTTCATAACTGAGGCTTCTATGAATCTTGGTGAATATTTCCGAGTAAAGAATAAGCTCAGTAGTAAATATTAGTCAGCCTTGTCTAGAGGTACCAGCATCCTAAGTTTGTATTTCCAGATGTTGGCAGTATCTCTGTGCATTTATTTCATCAGCTGTATAATGAAGACATATATAATCATTATCCCAGGCCAACCCGGGACAATTTCACTCAGATGCTGGCTTTGTCAGACCCAGTCAGCTCCCATCAGTTCCACATCTGCCTTAGATGTGTGACAGGGGGTTCGTCCAACACCCTGCATAGCTAAGGCAGCCAACACAGTCTGATGTCAGCTTGAAGCTGCAGCAGGTTCTGTTCCTCTGACTGGTGGCCTGAGTGCATGAGCAGGGTAATTTCTCCTCGTAAGGTGATGCCATCACAGCACATTGTAGTGTCAACATATCACTTGGTACTCTCATGGCATGATGACATTAATTCATGACATGGCTGAGCAATGCCTGTTAGTCATGATGGAGCAGTATCTCCAGAGAATGTTCAGTTGTCTCCATATGTACGTTGCATCCTTCTGCCAGGTTTGAGTTTCACCTGGATATGGATGTTATTATACCCTCTGATGTACACATGGGAAGCACAGAATGAAAACAATTGAGCCTAAATGATCTGGTCACTCACCCTGGCATTCAGTCCCATGTATCTTCTTCTCTTACCTGACAAAAAGCTTGAAACAGAAAAATTTAATATCATAGGCCTGATTGCTGTTTTATATGTGTGCAAATAAGAATGAATTCCAGTGAATTCTGCAATAGGTAAAGCATCTGTCTGCAAAAGCAGAATCCCACTCGAAACACTGCAAAGATAGGTTTTAACCTTTAAATTGGCACAAAGGATATTCCAAGCTATTAATAGGATGCATTTCATTTTTGCCCAATAGCCTAATTAAGAGCTAACTCATACTTGAGGAGAAAAGGAAGCAATTTGATTTACGGTACCTCATGTGATTAAATCACCAGGGAAGAGAAAGAAGGATTTGAGATGGAAGGGAGGAGTTTTAAAACATATCATTTGTGAGGAATGGAATCTCTTTCTTCTGACAACCCTCTTACCCCTGTGTTCATAGCTTAAAGAGGATTCACTGACTTTTATTTATTTGCCTAAACTACTGATTTTTCATCTTGCAGGGTGGCTTCAAAATCCAATGTGAACTTTTTAAGGCACCTAATGATCCATTCTATTATCCCCCAGGACAATGCTAGTTCCAGTGATTTCATGGGGAACTGATTCGGAAAATACCCTTTTTCTCTCTTGCAGTCTCCTAGGCCCCTGAATCATGCCGATATCTGGATACCTCTTTTCTTTGCAACACTATAGTGGTAGCCACAGTCAGCAAAAAGACCTGGGGCGAGGGTTGATTGGGGAAACAGACCCATACCGTGTATATCCCAACCAAGGTACCTACAGAACAGCTCAATTTCTGTGCCTAGGAGGAGACCTCATTGTCAGGTAGTTTTAAAAGCAGTTCAGATGCACAGGATTACTGGCCCTTCTATCTAACCATATAATACTGCCATTAAAAAAAAAAATCCCTCCATATTGATTTTCATTTTGCAAGAAATATACTTACAAACTCAGATTTAAGAAACTGTAAGCCAATACTAAGTGAAAGTATCACAGTTCTTATAAAATAGTGTTTCCAGATATTGTTTTTGAATTAATAAAGAGGCTGTTGAAGTTGTAACAAAGTATTGCAAATTTTGGCCATCAACTTCAGTTTCACATGCATGAACCTTAGTTCATGAGTCGTGCCACATCATGACAGCAATGCTTTTCATCTGTGCATCTCTGTGCTTTGGAGATACCTAAACATTTTACTGACTGGAAAATTGTGTTACTGCATAACCAAGAGATTTGCCTAAGGAAACACAGAAAATTTCTGATATAATTAGGGCTAGAAATAAAGTCTCCCAATACTCTTTACTTAACCATTAGACCTATAATCTCTCATAGCCTAATGTAGAGACAATATCACAGCAGAACTACTGCACACATTTTTCGTAGAACAGCACTGCCAGAGCCTAATCCTACTCTGTGCCCATCTGGAGTATCTCTTCCAAGTACTTCTCTACAGGATGAAGAACAGAATGAACTTTGAAATACTTTTTCTTTATCAAACCCTGCTTTTCTTCTCTTGATTGCACTACAAGCCAGAGTGAGCTCGGGCTGGTTTGAAGGCAAAAATATGTCAATCACACTGAAAACTCTACTCTGCTTCCCTGAACCCCAGATAGGATTGCTGCCCCATTGCAGGAATGATTTGGCACATGGCACAGGAAAAAGGGGCTGGATTCTGAAAAAAAATTATTGCCACCAGAACAGAAAACCCTATAGCTTTTACAAAACTGTGAATCTGGCAACTCCAGGGACTGTACAAAATAAGTAGTTCAGCCAAGAAGTGGCAGTTCTGGGAAGGTGAGAGATATCAAGAAAGAAAATAATAAGCTGTCTAAAGGCAAGTGGTAAATACACTCTCACCTGAATGCTTATTTGTTGTTTCAAATTTTCCCACGTCTATGACCTTTACTTTCATTGCTAGCATCATTACTTAATTTTGCCTGTGTCCAGTGCACAGGCACTCCCGTCAGTTTGATGCATAGATGGTGTTAAACTGTGGCTGTGGGTGGCGTGAGCTCTGCAGAGGGAAGGTGAGATTGGGCTGTGCTCGTTTTTCAGTGCACATCATTCCAGTGCTTCACTGGCAGCAATAGGGTGACACACCCAGTGAAAGATGTTTAGGGGGCAAGAGAAGTGGCTGGAATGGTTAAACATGGACTACATTCACCACTGTGTGTTGATAATCTGTATTTGGCTGTATCTTTTTGTGTCCTGTTTATGGCCCCCTTACCCCAGACATGGAAGGACCTGATTCACCTCTGTTTCCTCTGACCTTTTTTGCTACACTTGACACCATTGTCCCACCAGGCACTTGCTACATTAAGCCTATGGGCATGCACGAGTCATGAGCTACCTTGGCCATAATTCCGGGAGCTGTGGCAGATGCCAGTCTTCTGGAAAAATGTCACGGCCACCTACAGCTCATAGAAGAATTAACCTTGGGAGATGCATGCAATAGCACTAGAGACATGTGCACTGCAGCTCCTCCTGCTGTAATAATGTTCTGTGTCTTCTTGAGAGGACACACCTTCTAGGAAGCAGCTCTTTGCGGGCTCCTTGTTAAGCCCACATTATAGGATGTGCTTCACAGGTGATTTGTCCAGTTTTCAGTGTTCTCCTTGGAATATTAGCATGGAGCATCACAACAATATGTCATTACTGCCCAGTCAGCTGTACACACTGTGATTAACTATCCTTTAGCCTGGAAGTGTAGTGTTCCTTGATCTCTTCTTTATTCTTCTTTGGGTTTTAAATGTTTGCTGTAGCTGCTTGCTTATGCTGTAACACTAACTGGGATGAACAGGCCAGAGATATTTCCCTGTCACTTTGGAATAGCCTGATTGGTAGCACTGAGAAGATCAAAATGACACACGAAGACAGAGACTCTTGCTTTAAAGGAGAATTTCAAGTGTGGAAATAGAAAGGAGAGGAGAGATGTAATGTTGGGGAGGGGAGAGAAAAAAGGAGAAAGAATTGGGCTTGGGTAGAGTTGGTAAGACTGCAGGAAAGATCCAGGAGATTTGAAGGAAGACAGCATTGTCACCTCATCTTTAGATTAAAGAGCTCAATAGGGCAGGTGAGAAAAGGAAAGCAAATATGAGTAATTGGATGGAGGATGTAGAGGGTGAGAATACAGTTACAGAGAAAAAAGGGGAAGAAAAAACTATCTTAAAATAGCAAAGAATTCACAAAGTTTAGTTTATATCACAATATCAGGAGGATTATACTGCTTTGAATTCTCCAGAGTAAGTAGCACAATAGATTTTGATCCTTCAAACACTTGATGTTTAGGGGCCACCTGTATGTGGTCAGAAAAGGCCACAGTCATGTCAGGCTATGTTGATAGTACTAAAATATGCATAGTGAGAAAGAAAGCAAGCTGGCTTGTACACAGGGAACAGCTGTGCAGGAACTGTCTTTGTAGCACTGTAGAGAACCACCACAACCTCTATTTGGAAATGCAAAGAGTCTGCTTTGTAAACCCAGGAAGAGAGGCATGTTCTGATTTAGGGCTACTGCAGTTCTGCCTTGATGCTTACCACTTCCACCTCGAGGGGAAAAAAACAAGTGCCAGAATGATTTAAAGACAGAATATCAACCCACACTGCTGCAGGCCTGCTTTCCACATTTTGTTGCTTTTATAGTTTTAGCTTTTGTTCCAAGAGAAAGACTTCTGTGTGCATGTCTGTGTGTGTGTGTGTGTTTTCTTCCAAAATTCACACACAAAATCAATGACTGAAATTCTTAAGAAAGATATTAGTAGAATATTTTTCAGAGATTTTCAGAAGCTTATGAAGCATAATATCTCTCGTACCTTCGTCCCATCAAAAAGGCAGCATTTTGTAGGGAAAACTTCCTTGTGTAACATGATTTTTTTGGCGCCACTTTTCTTTCAATTGTTTTCCTTCCAGCCAAGTGCAGAAGGGGGAACACAATCTGGATTATGACACACACCTCTTCGGAATTGCAAGACCCTTTGTTCAGCTTCTTCTTTGCTACAAATGTTTGATGGTAGGAAAATCACTTCAGGTGCCCCATATCTCAGTTTTCTAACTGTAATGTGGGAATTACACTTCTTGTTATCTTGAAAGTGGTGGGAAGATAAATCTGTTAGAGACTGTGAGGTGCTCAGACATTATGGTGTGGAGATGAACGTTGGGCAAATATGCAAACTGAAGGCCTCCAGATCCCTTTCCACTGATTTTATTCAGACACCTCTATCTGGCAAACAATTATCACATTCACAAACCCAAGGGAGGAGACACCAGTCCTGATTTCTGAGTGGGTCTTTAAATCAATGTGGAAGTTTAAGATGAAGGCTGTAGTATTAATAGACAGTGAAAGAATTTGGCTTTATGGGCAAAGAAGCACAGAGCAGTGCCAACATCTTTATTTTAAAAACTCCCTGAGACATTGCTAAAACAGATTTTCTGTGAAATCTGTTGCATTCACAACTACAGAATGTTATGATCTAGCACAAAAGTTTTTATAGCTACTCAAATATAATAGAGGAATCCCAGGCTCAGGCCTATAAAACCTTTTATAGAAAAGCCTTCCTTTACAGATGTCCTATGTATATAATTCCTGCAAATCAGCAGCTATTTCTGTATCACTCTGGCTTATAAATGTTGTGAAAGAATGTTGGTAATTCTGTTTTGAAGGCAGAAGTACCTATTTGATTCATGGATTTTTATTTTTTTTCTTATAATTGAAATCTAATTTAAATACTGTTTGGGAGAAAAATCTGGAAACATATGGGTGAAGATTAAATAATTACCAGTCATAGGTTTAGTTCCAGAGCAAAGTGCTTTTTTTTTATAATGTGCTTCTTTATTCTGTCTCCCAGCTATGTTGCAGTGCTCTCTTTGCTGTATTACAAGCTGTAATGTACAATGATGGTCATTACTATTCATAGATTCATAGAATTTAAGATTGTAAAGGATGATAAGATGATCTAATCCGACCTCCTGCTTAGCAAATCCCAGACATTTCATCCAGTTACCCTCATATTGAGCCCAGTAACTTGTGTTTGACAAAATTGGATCTTCTGGAGAGACATCTACTCTTGATGTGAGGAATTGAAAAGGCAAATAATTCCTGGATAGTCCTTCCAGTATTTAATCATCCTTACAGTTAGAAAACCCTCAATTCTGCACCTTGTTTCTAATTTGAATTTTCTGGCTTTAAAATCCAGCCATTGCTTCTTATAATATGTCTTTTTCCACTAGATTAAGAAGCCCTTTAAAACCCCCTGTGTTCTCATGATAAAAGTACTTACATGATCTAATCAAATCACCTTTAGGTCTTCTTCTGAATTTAATAATAAGAAAAATGCATTTATTTTGTAAAAGCACTTACAGGCCCCAATCACAGAAGAGGCCATGGGGAATTGACAGTTTTTAGGAAACTGGGGTTCATTTCTTCTCTGTCACAGATTTCTGACATGTCCTTGGTCATGTCACTCAGCTCCCTTCTTTCTTGGGTGCTCACCTGCAAGATGGAACTACCATAAGTACATATATATATATACACCACAAGTCTATATTCCTGCACTGTGAAGTGCTGGGGGAACAATATTAGTCTCTATGCCAAGCAGAGTAGAAGCACTTAACAAGATGGCAATCCTAAATCATTGTCCAACTAAACGAAAAAAACCCATCTCATGTTAGATATGGGTCAAGGTTGAATGTCTCCTGTACTGAACTCTGAAACAAGTGCTGATTACTGTTGTGCAGTAACCATGTTTTAAATTAAAGCAATAGTGAGGTGTGACTCCATTAGGTAACTGAGTGCAATGCTGTGTGACTTGGTATGATGCTGACATCAGCTGTTTCACCCTCACATAGTGCAGAAGCATCATTTGGATCCCAGAGATACATGATTCAATAATAGATGACTTGGGCTTGAGCGAAACTGACTGACTGAATGCTCATGTTTTTATTTTTTGCCACACCAGGTTTGTACCTTGAGCACTGGTACAGGTAAAACCTGGAAGCAAATACTCTCTTCAGTTGTCTCACCAGCCTCCAAAGTGATTGTGGGACTATATCCCATTTTTCATACTGGCCCATCAGTCCTTTGGCAGTGAGTCTAGGTCTTTACAGAGCAGGAAAAGTTTATAGTCCTGGATAGGACCTTGCATCTCTTTGCTAAAGGCAAAAAAGAAAGAAATGGTTTGTTAAGTCAACTCAGATCAAGCCTTTGCCTTGGCATGAGATAATTTTGGGCAAAGAACCTGGATGCTTCTCTAAATGTATGTCTTGGATCCTGTGATGTAAGGGCAGCATAGGCACTGAAGCACGCAAGCACATGCTCCTTGGAGATGGATGGGAAGGGATTTTATCTCATGCCTATGCTGTTGCTCTTTCCTCTCCACAGTGGAATCCTCAGGACAACTGTTGCTCTTACTTGCATGTTCTTGTTTGCTCTGGCTCAAAAACTGCAAACATCCATGGTGCTGTTTCCTTTCTCCTTGGGCTTTTAAACATGATGTAGCTTTCCGTGACTCGTGGTAAGTGCAACAGTTACTTATTGTGCTTTTATCAATGTTAAGTAGTGCATTCTTTTCTCCTCTTTCTGAAATACTGTCATCTGGCACCAAGCAGCTCTATAGATTATCAGCTGAGGAGTTCAGGTTTAAAAACCCAGAATAAGAACAACCTCTGAAGTCAGGACGTGTATTAGCTGTTATAATTTGCTCACTCTTAATTACCTCTTCCCCTTATTTGTCTCTCTCTAATGGTATGCCAACAACATTTTCTAACCTCTCATTCAGCAACTGATTTGTCAAGACTGTAGGTTGCATTTGCTCCAGTTAGAAGCACGTGTTTAGCCATGGAGGGCAGAACTGCACTAGTAATTACAAAAGTGGGGATCTGGACTAATTCCATGAAAGTGCTTCAGGTTTTAACTGATAGATATTTTTCTGCTGAACTACCGTTCATGTACCAAGCCAACAGCTTGTGCCAACTGTCTGAAGTTGAATGCTATGTCCTGGGACATTGGCTCCTCTTCATGGAAGATCCTAAGGAGAGCTGTGCTCCCTTAGGCATATTGGAATCTCCCCTGTATCTGCCCATCAGAAATACAGAAGCAGTGATGTTTCACTGTAAGTTGCAGTGAAATTCCAGAGGGGCAGAGGACTAGCCTCACTAATTCCTCCCCTTCACTCAGTCTGCACAGAGGAGATGTGTTTTGCTTTGCTAGGACATTGTAGGTGACTGTCCCTTCCCACCAAGGTATTGCATGAGAGAGGAGGCTGGGGAAGGGTGAGCTTGGTAGGAGTAAGGAAAGAGCTTCGGGTAGGAGTATGGAAAGAAAATGTCCATGCAGCAGTTATTGAGTGCAAAGGATCACATTTTTCCTGAAAAACAATTGGTCAGGCAAGAGTTAAACTCACACCTTCTCTAGCATTCACCTGCATTTGCAAATAAATCAGCCATAAGAACAACTTAGACAGCCTCCTCCTACATGGCTTCTCCACTAAAAGACGTGGGAGAACGGCAGTGGTGCTGCCTGTTTTGCTGCAGACCTGTCGGTATTTCAGGTACTGTGCTGAATTTCACAGGGTCCTGTATAGATTATGGCGCTTTCACTGCAATGTTTGGCTGATTCACACTTGCTCTGAGAACCTACACTGACATATCACAAGCAGGGGATGGCTTGAACTCCATGTTCATGCCCACGTTTGTGGCTTGGTGGAGCTTGGTGCTGTAGGGTTAGACAGTGTTTCAAACAGGCCACAGTGTAACAGCACCTGCTGCAGAAAACGTGAAGGATAATGTGTGTAGCAATGCTGCTTTTCCTGTCATTCTCAACAGAATACAAGGTGGAAAATGACTGCACCGATTTGCTTCCTCCCTTTTAGGACAGTATTGATTTTGAAAGTTGTTTCCATATAAGGTCTTTATAATACATGGTTTTATGCAGGTTCTGGATGACCCTCTCCCCTGTGGGAGCTTGGAAATTAAACCTGCAGCATTTTTAAGGGTGGCAGTAAAAGGAGCCTGCTGATAAGTCTGTATACATTTGTGCCCCAAAGAAAAGGGGCTTGGTTGTGAGGTGACAGAGTTAATCTAGCAGCATGCAGGCATGAATGAACACTTTTTTTTGTCCCATGTATCTTAGCTAATTCCATGATTATTCTCCTTTACATTTAAGGCTGTTTCCAAGCAGCTTGCTACTAACCAGCCTATCCAGGTATGGACTGCAGAGATCACAGCAACAGGTACCACATAGTCAAAAGCATTTGAGATAACAAAGAAAAAGAGCTTCATAAAACTAAACCAAAATAGCCATTCAGCAGTACAGGACTGTTCTTTAAAAACAAGCACATATCAGGCAAAGCTTTACTGTTAACAAGCCCAAACAGCCACATCTGAAAGTAATTATTTGACATCTAGAGATCTGCCTCTACTGTAAGACAGCAAGGTCAAATTTTGCTCTGAAGGATATTGGTATGTGGATCAAAATTAAACAATTGTGAGGATTTTTGAGAGCCACATCAGAAAGAAATAAATCACCCTGGCCACTCAGAATGTGTCGGGTTGCTGTGCCTGCGGTGGTGAGTTGCTCTGTTTACACACACAGTTCAAGCACAGGCTGGAGCATCCAGCATTGGGGCTGCTGCATATATGTGATGCATTTGCAATTGTAGAGCAGCCAGCTGCTGGATGCCAGGCATTTGGAAAAGCACTTGATAGCCGTGGCAATACACACTTGTGTCCCTGAGCTTTTCTTACAGGACAGAGGATCAGATTGCATAATGCAAAAAAAATCCCATATTACAAAGGATATCTGGCAATAGCAATGTTGCCTCTTAGACTCTGCCTATCCTGTTAGAATGGGAACCTAAAATCTGGCCCCTGTGGGCTCATATCTTGAGTTAAATTGCATCTGTTAGACAGATGCTAACCCAGGTCCTCTGGGAAATAAAGTAGGGATGTAACAGACAACAGAATTTGTCTTTCAAGAGTTTGGAAAGCCAAATTCTACACAATGAAGAGTGTTTACTATCTGCTGCTGTCTCTGCCAGCAATGGACAAGCTGTTTATCCTGTTGTCGCTCTGTTTCCCCTGTATACACTGGAGATTATCCACTTACCATGCTGAAACACACTTGGAGGTTGTAAATTGGAAACTTCTATATGATAGGTCAGTAACTGTGGTTTCAGCTGTAATAGCCCATGCAAAAGTGGCTTAAACTGTGTGGTAGGTACAGTTGAAATATAGAGTGCAAAACCAGACCTCGTTGTGAAGAGTGTGCAAAGAACTGCGTGTGGTACAAGAACAGGAGAGGGAATGCTGACGTATGTCTTAATAATTTATTGAAGTATTAAGTTACTGTGCATATTCATCTCCGTGTTGAATGTATCAGGTCAATGTTTGATGTCTTTATGGGTCCGGTTTTCAGGATTCATGTGTGGGTTTTACTAGTGAGCTCCAACGTCAGTTAAGAAAACGATAGTGTTTTCTATCTCTCTAAAAAAAAAGGAGAATTGTCTCTGTGAACCAGCTTAAACTGGAGTCGGTGCATCAAATCCTCTGTTCCATTAGTGCTCCTCTCTGCATGAGATTCCTGCTGTGCCTGGATGTGACCACATGAGTTCATGTAGCAATGTCAGTGTGTTCGTGGGATATCGGGAGTCTGAGTGTGGGTCTTTGTCACTCCAAAATGTTTCTTTTACATATCAGAAGCCAAGGGTGGAGGCAATTCCATCCATCAGCAGAAGAAAAGACCTCCCGCCAAGGCGGGCATAGAATACTTCAGAGAAGCAACATTTCCCCATCGAAATCCTCCCCCCTTCCCAGACTGCAAGGCTTTTAAACACCTGTGCCGGGATCCAGACTGCCAGGGGCTCCTGTCGTGCTGCCTTGCTGTAATAATGGGCAGGACCAAGGAGCCTTTGCATCTTTAAAGCGGCTGTAGCTACTTTGTGAGGCTCCTCCTCAACACGTCTGCCCAAATCTGGCAATCCTGTCAACATGACACCTTTTCTGAAGTTAAAGAGGGCAAGGTGGTGCTACTCATGCATTGCCTGGCCCCTGATTGTCCAAGTTTGGACTAACTGGGGAGGGAAGCCGAGAGCATGTGGACAGGGCTCCTGCCTTGCCAGTGGTCAGTTCCTCTGAAGCCGAGCAGCCTAGGTTTGGGTTTAGGAAAGACGGAATTATGCTGCAGCTACCCACAAGACAGTGTTGCAAAATCCAGGCCTTCGAAAGTCTGGTTCAGACCCCTTGACGATTTGGGGGCTTCAGTTATTAATTCCGCTATTCTCAATTTGTAGCCTGCTTTCCCTGTCGCGCTCGGGAACCCTTCCCGAAGTCATAGTGTGCTTAAAAACATATTATAGCGGCAGTTATTATTATTAAACGTAACTGGAGATTCCCATACGCTGCCGTGTCTCCGGGAGGTGGCCCCGAAGGAGAACGCGGTACCCGGGCAGGAATGGCAATGACAGACCCGCGCGGAGGATGGGAAGGAGCCGTGCGGTCCCTCGTCGCTCGGGGCGAACAGTGCCCGGGGAGGGCAAACGGGTCGGGGGGCGGTGGACAGACCCCGGGCGGAGCGAGGGGTGGGGGTTCCGCGCTAGGATGCGGGCCCGGGGTGCCCCAGCCAGGTGCGGGGCCAGGGGCGGCGGGACCGGCGGGGGGCGCGGAGCGGGGCGCATGCGCTGCGGCGGCGGGGCGGCGGG